>JAMQMW010002743.1:10540-28087 GCA_024115155.1 Thelonectria blattea
ACGAGAGACGAGCCGAGAAAGGCGCCGTTGTTCTCTCTCTCTGCTCCAGGCTCCCAAACTCAACTTCTCGAGAGTGAATCCTCCTCCTCTTCTTCACACCGACTGTCACAATGTCGGCCGCCTTGTGCTACTGTGCTGTACTGCTGCGCATGCATCGCCCACACACACCACCACCACCACCGCCTCTGGCTTACAGGCGACGCGCATACCGCCTTTTGAGAAAAACGATGTCTCTCTCTGACACACTCTTGTGCTCGTTTCATTAGATTAGAGGCGAGTTGCATGAGTGCAGCGTGTCACCGCCTCTATTCGCCGTGACATGTACCTACATATTTTCTGCTTCGCTGTTTGTGCGTCGGAGAATATCTCGCCCTGTGCTTTCTGCTACGTACCTAGATTTCCCCCTCCCTCCCCTCCACTTCAGCCTGTCCTGTCCTCGTCCTGTCTGCGCTGGCGCGTTCCGTTTCGTCTTTTCGCTTGCGCCCACGCCTTTCGTTCTCAGCTTTGTTGGTGAAGCCCTGCGAGACCCCTTCTGCGACCTCCCGGGGACGAGGCGGACGGCCCGTCGGGAGGGAAGGGGAGGAGGGGAAAAAAAGCGTTGTCATGCATGGAGCTGGTGCCCAATGCCAGGGACGACGTGGAGTTTTTTGGCGAGTGCCGTGATAATTTGGGCTGCAGTGTGCGTGCGTTTGCGGTGTGCATTTGCACTGCTGGCTTTGTGGGATTGTGTGCCTTTTTTTTTTCTCTTGGTCTGCAGGGCGAGACGAGGTGAGGCGAGGCGGAGAGGGTTTGTGTGGTGGGGTGTCTTGTGAGCTCGTGCAGGTCGTGTTGGGTTTGATTGATTTGGTGGTTTGGTGGTTTGGTGCCTTGCTGTTGTGCTGTGCCTGATTGACGTTGCTCTGCGGTGTCTGCTGGAAATTAGGAACTGGAGGTGAATGCGTCTTCTGCACCCGTATTGGTGCTTGGTGCTTGGCGTCCAGGGAGGCGGCGTTGCTATTGTTTTTGGTTGAGCAAGGCTGACTCCTCGACTTGTTTGAAATGAAGCTCTCACGACTCGGTGTAGGGTAGGTCATTTTTAAGATTGGCCATGGGAACCGCGGTGAAGAACAGTTGGGTCTGGACAATTGATGGTTTGAAAGATGTGGAATGGAAGGCTCTGTGTATTGGATGAGGTAAATATAATGGCATGGCTGTTTGTATTTGCTGTAGCGCACTTCCATTGTGGTTGAACTCATCCGTTTCGCATTCATCTTCGTCTCTTTTCAAGCTGTTCCCCGTGAGCTTGATGCTGAAAGAAGTCTAACTCGCATCGGATAATACATGTAGACCCAAACACCAAAATAACCAATCGAAACTACCATGGGACAACTGCTTGGAATAGCAATAAGTCAGTTTGAGATGGTTGATGATGTGTGAACTCGTTGACGGTTTCGCTTGGCGCTGGTGTCTAGGGTAAGTTGGATCAAGACTGACGTTTTCTGTCACGGAGACGATTGCCAGACACTGCATCGCAGCAAAAGACACATCCGTCGCAAACCGAGACATCAGACATAGTAGCGGCTAACAAGAAGCTGCATCAAGTGCCACCATGCCATCTCCCAGTGTCATACTCAACCTTGACCCTCCCCTGGAGCATGGTAATATCGACTTGAAGGTGTCAGATTCTGGACATTGCAGGTTGTCGATGTTTGGGGGTGGTTAAGCACAGCCCAAGGCCGTTTAGAAGAAAGGGAATGGGATGGGCCAGAGGATACGGAGATGAATGGCTTCTCCAATCATCTACATGGTCCAAATGACCGACCAAGACAGGGGGAAGATGGGCGTGTCCAAGTGTGAGAATCATAACCTGAATCAAGAGACGAGTGAAGTATAGGAGACCCTACATATCAGATCGAGATGCATTTATCAACACATGAGGACTATATATCTCATGACCAGGCATTGTGTCGTCCTTGATTCATGTTAAGGAGATACCTGGGACTGAGATTATTCGGAACCCGGCTCCTCCTCTTCGGCAGACAGCACACAATAAACACAACACATCCCAGACGACCCCTACATCCTCGAAACCTCGCCCTTCATCATCCAAGATTACCAGATAAGCCAATTAAGCCAATGGACTGGCAGTGTCATGTGTGAGCAAGTCAAAGCGGGAAGGATTGTAACCATATGGAACTCAAAAGGCATCGAGAACACGCGTATGAATATGACATGAGATGGAAAATATGGAGCGAGGTAAAGCGATATGAGAAAGCAATAGGGGCTTTTGGGGCACGACGGAGGGAACGGACCGAATGGGTCAATACTCATGAGAGAGTGTACGGTAGGGCTTCGGCTCGACGCCATGGATATAGGCCCGCGAGCCGCTGCAACTACCAAGTTGTCAAGCCCGGCCATATCACCAACGAATACCACCCCCGGGGCCATCAGGACGACACAGATGAGAAATGATACAGTCCAAGCCAACCCTCCATGTAAAGGCGTCGAGCTTGGAGATCGGCCTCCTCAGACTTGCCCGCCTCCTTGTCGAGAGACACCTCAAGAAACTCTTCTCAAGACGGACCGATAGAACCACAAGAGATGAACTGGATAAGTCCAGACATTCACAAATAGACAATATGACTCATAAAGAAATATATCGACCCCTGGACATATGATTCGAGGGTGTTGCTTTGAGTTTCAAGTGAAGGCCTCGAACACCCGAGTACTCGTCATCAAGCTATCGAAAGGAAGCGAACTGGAATGCTATGCTCAATAGCTCAGCTCGGGTCTACTCATTTCACCAAGTGGTCTGATACTCGACGTAGTTTGATGAAGCAGGTATCTTGGTTCAGTGAACAAGAGTCTTGGTGAGTCCCAGACTTCTCATGACGTTCGCTTGACCATGTCAATGTCGTGGCAATGGTTAACCAAGCTGCACTCTAGTGTTCGCAATGCTCATCTGGACAAGACCAAGACTAACAGAATTTACAATTGCAAGTTGTGTGAGTCTTGATGTCTCCCAGTCACGTCCGGGCCTTCTCAACTCCGCCCTACCCAATTGAGACCTCGTCTTATCCTATTCATCGGGACTGACCTGTCAATGATACGAGATTGAGTTTGACGTAAGAATTCCATTGCCAAAGGGAGATCTCAGCGGGACGACCGATATACACCATTGAGGCATGGTGCCTAGACATACCTTCGAGCATATTGTCGAGGCCCTTTCGAGGCATACTGTCGAGACAATGCAGCCATACCTGTCTGTCACTCAATCAAATGAAGATGCTCTGGGCGTCCTCATTGCTCGCGGTTTTGTGCCTGCCTTGGCATCCTTCAACACTGTTCCATCGAAATCAGCCGTCGCAACTCACAACAACCGTATCTGGTGGTTGTGCAACCCCCCAAGGCTCTCCGTGTGCACCGAATCGTTCCTGTATTGGTTGGGCGCCGTCGAGTGAACTGGGATCCCGGATACGAAGAGCGGTGTCTGCTTCGTATACCCGGACCCGTGCTTGTCCACGTCTTCATGCCACACCGGTTGACAAACTGCAGCGAGCTTCTGCAAGCCACGTTATTTTTATCCCATTCCCGGCAGGGCACAAGCGAACCATGCGAAGCAACAACGCCTGTACAGTAGGGCACAGTCCGGTATAGTACAGTACTGCACATGGACGTATGTGCATGCACAGATGTAGCAGGTAAGAAGCGAGATGCGTCTGGTCGTTTGGAGGTGATTCCCATCTCCCTCTCAGCCGTGCCGAGTTCACGTCGAATTGGTGGAGGACGATTCGGCCGATCAGCCGTGGCCCGCGCTTCTTCCAGATCGCGTGGACGCATGACTTCGAGGTCGACCCTGGCCCAACCGGAGCAGATGAGCCCAATTCTGACGTGGAGACGTCAAGATGCAATTGGTCGTTCGAGTGAGGGGGAGAGACGCAACGAGACGCAACGAGACTCAAGGAGACGCACCGAGATGCACCGAGAGGCACGCTGCGTGCGGCGAGTGGACGGTGTAACGCAGTCCACGGTCGATCATGGACCAAGTTCAGACGCGGGCAGCTTTTGGGCTGTTTCATCCCGTCGACTGCCTTCGTATCAACGACTCCTCTCCTCTCCTTTGTGGGCGGGGGTTTCGTGGCGCGCATTGAAGTGGCGGATGGATGCCAATGTTGGGCATGTCAGTGCGGCCGCCATGGATGCAGAGACGGGACAGTCGAAGCCAGAGAAGCCAGTCAAGTGCAGCCTTGGGCTGGCCCGTGGCTGGTCTAAATGGTCCGCCCTGAAGCCACAGCCTGGGGTATCGACCACGCACATCATCGCCCGCCGGGCTGACATCGCGCTTGCTGACTCTCGCTTCGTTTGGGCCGCTCTCTTAGACCGTTTCTCCCGTCGTCTTGTTTGACACTCCGAAGACCCTGTTCCAGTCCGTCAACCATCGTCGTGAGAGCCGGCCGCCTCAAGCTCCAGCCACCTTCAACGACAGCCCCTGGCGGCATTTCCCTTCAGCTGCCGTCCTCCAAAGTCGGTTAAGACGATCGACAACCATCACCACCCCAACACTTCAAGCGTGACAAGAGACGTTGGCTCCAGTGCTCCCCTCTCACTGGCCCCACTGTGTTCGTGCAGCTCTGTCACAGCACCCAACCCCGAGCTGTCACTCACGTTAACATTGACCAACCATCGTGGGGGTAGGATTCACGGCATGAAAAGTGTCAGTTGAGTGTGTGAGCGAGTGAGTGTGACTGGCCGCATTGCAGAAGCAATTGCAACCCCCCCGAGAGGGCCCCTTCGAGAGCCATCTCAAACTCATCGACGCCCCCATAACCGTTGGAAGCTCGAACGACCTTCGCTCATGTCCGACCCTTTCTCGATCCGCCATTCCAGCCCTCCCCGAGCGAGGCTGGCGTGGGTCTGCAATCCTAGAGCCAACAGCGAGCGACGACCCAACAGGGATCGACCGTGGTGGGGAGCTCGAGCCAAGAACCCCGAATCCGCTAATGCTTCCTCATCACAAAGCTGAAATGATGTTTGTCCCCTTCGACTTTTGCCTCATCAGGCCCAGCTCGCCGCCCGTCGAGAGCAATAACCTGGCCTCCGAGCCTCCAAGACCCAAGACCCCGCCCCCGGCCTCCAAGTTGGCCTCGACGGCGGGATCCTGGGACTGACGGCTTCAATTCGGGTTCATGCCTGTATCGGCTCATGATGTGATGATGACATAGCGAGTCCGTGAGGGGTACATACGCCCGACAGACGGCCTCTTGGAGCCTCGTCGACGAAACGAGTCGAGATCGAATGAGAGCTGCATCACCCATTGGCATGATAATATCCCCGCCCTGCACTTCTGGGAGATCAATCCATCTTATCATGTAGGGAACATGTCTGTGTTGTTCACAATGTAACCCTCAACAAGGACCAGACTCCAAGGCCGGCATACCCCGATCAGGCCATCCGCCTCTGGAGAAATGGACGAAGCTCACCGCATTCCGTCCACAACTTCGCTGACTGTTGAAAATGCGGCTTCGAGACTCCAGAATCGCCACAAGAAAGATGCGCGCCTTGCGCAGCCGAGTTGAACGTCCCCACTCGCACGCAGTGTTGGGAAGATGCGGTGGCGTCCAAACACCATCAGCAGGGTGTCGGGTTGCCGTCAGCCTGGCCGCGGTTTGGGCCGCAGACTATCCGCCATCGAAGGGAGACCACGGCCGGGTTCCCAGCCGTCTTGGGCCGGGGCCACCAACGCCCGAGGCCTCACCGGTGGGTGCTTGGGAGTTTAGGCCGCGGGCTGGGACATTGCCATGAGGGGATGAACTGCGTTACATGGCATAGTTCCAGTTGGTGATGGCTTCGAAGAATCGACGAGGCTGGGAGAAGAAGCAACGAAGCTTGATGCAGGGATGAAGAGAACTGAACAAGACGAGGTGGGTTCGTCCAGTCCAGGGAAAGCTCCCCGGGTCTGCCGCGCGCTTATCAATGTTGGGTCAGCTCAGCCAGGAACCGAGAAATTCCTGCGAGGTGGTGGCGAGGCTGCAACCGGTCGCGGGGAGTCAGGCCTCGACCGTTGCCTTGGAAAGTGATCCCCACGAGCACGCCGAAGACCTGGGATCCCTAGGACTTGTATCACCAACTGAGGCCGGGTTTCCCGAGGACTGTTTCTGAAGATGCAAAGCTGGAAAGGTGCACATCATCGGACAGAGTGCCTGCAGCCGCGATGGAGGTTTTGCGGAGTAGTCCACTTCCATCTGCACTCCAGAAGTGATTCAGGTCTGACTGGAAACACGATGCATGTGGCGACTGAAGAACCCGTCGAGCTAGTACGCAAAGGCGCGGCATTGAGCTCATGCTGACTCGAGCATTGTTATGATAGGACTTGGAGGCATTCTTTGCGTATGCACAGATTCTGCGGGCTGCACGATTGCCGGCCGGGAAGACGACAAATGGCTCGTTTTCGAAACTTGGGACTCTGCAATTCCCTCAATAGCAGAAGTCGCCCAGACGAGACTGAGGCCAGCCTCCAAGACTCCCAACAAACGCGCGGTGAGTGTGGGTCGTCGAAGCCGTCGTGGCGTAGGCGAGCGGTTGCACAGCATGGCGCTTATTTCTCAGATAGATCTGGGTACGTCGCATTCGGACACGGGGGCTGGCGAGGGCCATGGGCATCGAACAAGCCCAAAGGGTGCAAGTTGCAACAGGGTCGACGCACTAGGGGCAGACATGTAAGCAAGGCTCGCCGAGACTGTACTCCGTATGTAGACCTTGCGGACAGGGGACCTCAAAGGCCATTCTGTCGTCACTCCGTGCAAACACAGCGACCGGCATTGCGAAGTGGAGGTCACTCTGCGGGATGAAGCCGGGAGCAGAGGCCAAGAAGACGACCGGGACCAGCCATGTTCGGGATTTCTGGGAGTGCTGCCACTGACCGAGCTGCTTTCTTCATCCAACTGCCACGAGGCTGGACGCCCACCACCCTTTGCACAGTGCACAGTATCTGATACTCGATGACCTGCCTTGATTTATCTGTCCGAAACCCCCTGCCCATGCAGTGCTTGATGCGCAGAGCCGTGTAAAACCGGACGAGGATGACGAAGGCTCGACGAAAAGCGTGAAACACGGCGAGGCCGATTGCTCGAACCGGACCAGGCATTGATAGGCGAAGCAGAGTCGGTTTGAAGGATCTCGGTAATGGGACATGTCAATGGAAAGCTGGACGGCTGAAAGAATAGCCTTCGGTGTGGTAGTATCGTGGTAACATTGACGGGGGATGGAAAAAGCAAGCATCGATCGTGTCTGCGCGTATGTGGATGCACTCTGTCTTGAGAGAAGAATCCCGTCTCGAGACGAAGAGGCGGGGGAATGAATGGCCTCAACCTGAACACACAAGGGAGGTACGTACTGTACTCGTGCACCTTCCCGCACTCATGCTATTGAGAAGGGAAGTGCCCGGCAGTGGGTACCTGCCTGGAATTGCCGTCAGCTGTACTTCGTACCTTCCTGCGAGCTGCAGAAGGTCACGTAATGTACTGCTGCCCAGGGAAGGAGCAATGAGAGCCCGGGATCGAGCGGAAGGAACAGCACGGAACGGTGGCAACCGGACATCTAAATTAGAAATAGGGACTAGCTAAAATTAAAAGGCGAAAACTCGTTCTCTGAGCATCACATCAGATGATTATCATCATCACGGCGCTCTCGAGTTCGACGGGAGACGGCTCGAGGAACAGATTCGACCAGGGGCGGCATTGAAGTTGTCGACTTGGTTGGTGGTTGAGTGTGGAGCCGACAATTCTTCCCTCGTTTCTGCTCAGAAGAGCTCAGACAGCGAGAAAGAACAATGGACAAGGGCTCCCTTGGGCTCCCTTTTAGCGGCCGGGAAGGAAGGCGATTAGATCCCTGTCAATGGCAGTGATCGGCCCGCCCATTGGCCCGTCCCGACAGAGAGCTTGCAGCTAGCGCAGCCAATGAAGAGGCTCAACACACATGAAGCACACCTCGGCGCTTGCTCGACGACGTCGATTGAACGTTGGACCTTGGCGCGCCCCGCCCCCGTGTGCCCAGCCCCAGCCCCAGCCGGGTCTCTCTCGCACCTTGAACGTTGTTTCGCCAGCTCAACGCCATCTTGCCTTGTTCGTCGCCCGCGAGATCACCCACGGCCAATCCCTCGACCGCAAAGGCGGACTCGACAACCTTTCCTGGCCAAAGACTCGCCAGGGCGCCCGCCGGACCCCAACAGAGGCGAGAGAGGAGAGGATGGATCATGGAGGGTACCATCGTGCCCTACCGTGGTTGTCGTGTCAGGCCAGCGAGCGGCCAGCGAGCATCTGCATCGCATTGCTGCCCTCCCAGCTCATCTTGCAGAGGAGGAACCGCCCCTAGATGGAATCATTCACTGGCTGTCCGGTAACCCTTCTGGTTGTACGCTCCAGGCACCACTGTACCTCCGACACGCGCAGCCCACTCACACCAGACGGTGCAACCAAATCCCCCCTCCCACGAATTGACATTTTTGCTGTAAGGTACCGGCCGACCAAGGAGGGGCGCACGGATCGAAGAAGAAACTGCGGTGTCGCCAGCACCAGGCTGTTCTGCAACGGCGGTACAGTTGTACAGCTCATTGAGCCTGCGCCCGTGTAGGTGGACGTCGCACCAGACACCGACCCCGCAGAAAGCTCATCCGTCTTCCGAGGAAGAGAGAAAAAAAATTTGAGGGGCTTGCTGGCGGGCAGGGGTCGTGAGAGAGCGATACTCAGAAAAGAGATGAAAGCAAAATGAACGGCGCGAGCCAAGGTCGAGTTGACGGCCGTGATAACAGGTTTGGGCCCCGAGGCGGCGGGCCAATTCGCAATAGACTATTTGATGGTGATAGGGCCCCAGCTTTGAGGAGTCGCTCATGATCAAGTGTCGAGCTTGGAGGGGATTCGCAGGGGCTCAAAAGGCCGCATTTCCACCGGACCACTCGGTCCAGCGAGTGAAATGCAGACGATGCAGTGCGCATGGTCGTCCAGCAGAAGGCGGAGGGCACGCGGGCAACCCACGAGGCTAAATATGGCATGAGGCATTGCTGCTGGACGTCGAATTGATTAGGTATCGAGAGAAGCACTTTTGGCGTGAAAGACGGCTTCTGTCCGCTGGTGCTGGCAGCGCCTCGCCTCGTTTCTTGTCTTCGATCCACCCGACGGAGAGTGTTTTCACCGATCCACACACGGCGAGGTGCCATGATGATGAGGGGTGCCAGTGGATCCGAGAAACTTGAAGACGGAGAGGCAGGTACGAAGTACGTACCGGGCGGTTGCGATGGACTCTGGACCGTACCTTCCTTAGTAAGCTCGAGCGTTACCGCCGCCGGCACTGCAAATTTACACCATTCACAAGACGTCGTGTGCCGCTCCCAGGAACCACCACACAAAAACATACCGCCTCGGTCCCACGCTTGCCCGACAAGGCTGGCATCTTCAGAAGCGAGAGAGGCGAAAAAAAAACGACAAAACGAAACGAAGACAAGTCATGGAGACAGAGACAGAGAGAGAGCACGGGGGATCCCTGGAATGCCTCATGGCCCGTGAGTCTTTGCAGATGCCTCGACTCCACCGCTGACTCCAAAGCAGAGATGCGCCCATTCCCCTCGACGTCCATCACCACCCAGTCGACTCGACTAGGTGCTCATGATGCGCTATCCGCCGTCCGCTATCCGCCATCCGCCGCCGTCGTCTCCCCCGATTCCTTCCTTCGCACTTTCGCCCGCCATCCCCAATGACAGTGCCCAAACAACCACCCTTCACCCTTGGCCCTTGGACCCTGGGCCGTCTCCGCTGATCCCATGGAACCCAACGTTCGCAGAGCTCTAATTTTATATGACCTCGTCCCAAGCGCATCCACTGACAGGCCAGGACGCCGCTTGCGAGCCACCATCTGTGACTCTCGATGCGCTGCACCCACACTCCCGAGCGAGCTCCTTCACACCCCCGTACCTTGGACCTTGGAGTACCTTGGACCGTGGACAAACCCATCGCCTCTCAAAACCAGCCCCAACCTGCTCTTTTTTTCTTCACTGTTCTTCCCTTTCTTGGATCTCTCTTCCTGTTCCTGTTCCTCTACCCGTCCCGTTTCCCGTTCCTGGTGCCCTCGAGAGTGTTGCGTGTTAGTCTCCAGCCTCCCTCCATCCCCCAACGTTGTCGACGAATAAAACGACAACGTTCCCGTGCGATTGCAGCCCAGCCAATTCCAACGTCCCGTCAGATTCTCTCCTGTTTGACAGACATACACAACCGCGCAGACCCCTGCTCCTACTCCTGCATCACTGCATCACTGCATCACCGCTTGCATTTTGCTGAGCGGCAGCACCAAGTACATTGTAGGGCACGGCAGACTACCAGACAACCAGACGACCAGACGCCAGACAACCCTTACCGAGCTCTTACACATACAGTGCAGCTCCTCGCACTCACCGCAGTAAGTGCCCGACGTCTCGAGATTCCCAAACTATTCCTGCAAGTCAAGCGCCGGGTCACACCCCTCGCCCAACTCGTCCGGCTTTTGCCCACTCGCCCGCTCTGGTGCTCGCTCCCCATTCGGCTATCGTCCAACCCTGGGCACTCACCACCAAAGGGTTGGCGGTTGCGTCGTTGCTACCCCGTCCGACTTGCGCCTAAAGACAACGGCTTTGCTGTTGCAGGCAAAACTACGAATACCTTGCCCCGTCTCTCACGACCTCTTCCTCCTTTTCCTCTCCAACTTTACACCTCGTTTCGTCCTTTTGTACCGCCCAGCCTCCCGCTGACAAAACCAAGACTCACCGCAATTCAGACTTGCATCCTTCACGCCGCTTCCGAGACATACAGCTCACGCCCGAGTCTCTCCTCCCCGCCGCAACCCGCTCCACCCCTCGCCCGTTCGTTACGAAATACCTGCTCCCCCGATACGCACCAAGAGTCATTGTCCGGGTACGGGCAGCACAGCATTCTGAGTGATGTTTGACCCCCCCAGCGTGTAGCTTCCCGTCCGTTCTTGTTCCGATAGAGACACGCTCAATCCCCCGCCCAGAGGGGGCACTTCCCTCGTGAAGACTGCATTGGGACCGTACGTGCACTGTTCCACGACTTCTTCTGCCTCTGCAGGCTATCCCGAACAGTCGTCGCTTCTCTGCCGCCGTCCGTTCGGCTGACCATTGTTCCGCCGTCACAGACCGAGGATCGAAAACAATATCACCTTCACCATGTCCAACACCTCCGCGCAGTCACGGAGTCGCGTCATGTCGATAAACTCGGGCATGTCATCGTCGAGGGGAAGAGCTGCGCCGGTTCAGGACTTTTCCGCCAACACAATGCCCTCGGTGGACAAGCTGAGGTTCTTCGAGCCATGCGCAGCCACGGCTTCCATGTTCCTCTACGCCCAGGGCTCCTCCATCGTCTGCAGCCACCATGATACCCTCACAATCGAGCGGAGATTTTCCCGACACGCCGAGGAGGTTCAATTGCTGGCCGTCGACAACCACAGCGAGATTGGCGGTGGTCGATTCGTTGTGAGCTACGACGCGGGCCAAACCGCCATTGTGTGGGATTTGATGACGGGTGACGAGGTTGCCCGATTCGCTTCCTACGACCATTTGACCTGCGCCGCGTGGATGCGGAATGGAAATGTTGCCTTTGGTATGTTTCGAATTTCGAGGTGGACGAATTGTCGAGTTGCTAACGAGAAGTAGGCAATACCCAAGGAAGCATCATCCAGTTTGAGCCAACCACTTCTGAGCACATCTCCTCACGAACACTCGACCAGATTGCCGTGACGGCGCTCGCTCCATCATCAGATTGCCGAACATTTGCTATCGGGTACGCTTTCTCGAGTCTTTTTTGTATGAGCAATTCAACTGACCTTTCCAGCTACCAAAACGGAAGCCTCCTGGTTGCCACGCTGCAGCCACGCTTCACCATCTTGCACAACCTGACCACTTCGCGAGGACCTTCGCCCATCGTTACATTGTCATGGCACGCCTCTTCCTCGAGGCAAAAGTCGGACATGCTCGCCGTACAGACTCATGACGGCGATCTTCGGGTTTGGAGTGTCACAAAGGCGTACAACGCCGATGATCCCGCCAAGATTGTCCGCGTTTTGCGAAAGACGGAAAACTACATCGACGGCCCCAACTGGATGGGCTGGTCCAAAAACGGGCGCATTATCCAGTTCTCAGACTCGTAAGTGCCAGCATCACCACCACATGTTGACCCCTGAAGTACGCGCGCGCTTAACTGCATGACCCCTTTACTGACTACCACCCACCGCAGCCAAACACTGTCATGGGATGTCCGAACTAAGCATGTCACATACGATTCCATCCCCACCATGGAACATGTTCGAGGCCTTGCCGTCTTCGGTCCCGGCGCAACCATGTTCACGCTGGGTCCTAGCAACACGGTCCAGCAGTTCGACCTCAACTCCCCTTCCATCATGGTGGCCAATGTCCAGCACCCTGCCAACCTGCTGCCGCCCTCGCCCCCGGTGTCTGACGAGACTGTGGACCCGTCGAACCAGTCCGTCACCACCATCAACACTTCCGAGTCGGAGGGTTCCATCCCCTTGGAGATGGGCGTGTCCGAGAGTGACGAAGATCATCTTGGCCCCTTCGCTCGCCTTACCCGCCGCCCTGATCATGATGTAGGCCCCGAGCTGAACTATGACACGGCCAGCCCTATCTCGAGCCGAAGTGGTCTCTCGTCCATGACCAAATCTTCAGGGTCCCGCACCCCGAACCGCTATGCTTCCTCGGTAGTGTCCAGGGGCATGAGCGAGAACACCTACATATCCTCGGGCACCTCGATGAAGTCGGGGACCGTCGGCAGGAGAGATCACGACACCTACTCGGCGGGATACAGTGCAAGTGTGACTTCCTTTTCGTCAACCCGTTCTCGCCACCGCCCTTCTCGTCTCCGAAACGAAGTCCCCCGTAGCCCTGATGACAGTAGCAAGGTTCACGATCTGTTCAAGTACACGAGAGCTCGACTGAGCGACCTGCCATACAGACATCCCATGGCTTCCGGGCTGTCTGAACTCACCAACGACGATCTCCGTCGACAGATGCTGACGTCGATCTTCGGCTGGACGGGCGAAGTCGAGGATCTCATTCGAGACGAGATGAGCCGACATCCTCTCGGATCCGCGAACCGCATTCTGCTTGCCAAGTGGCTTGGCGATATCGATGCCGACGTTATGACGGCCAGCTTCGAGAACATGACTTCCTCGGACTGGATGTTGCTTGCTCTTAGTGGTATTGGTGGCCAATCCTCCCAACACAAGATTGGCAGGGCCTATATCCAGCGTCTTCTTGAGACGGGCGACATTCACGCCGCCGTCACCCTTATGCTGGGCATGGGCGACCAAAACGACGCGGTGGAGATCTACATCTCTCACAAGAAGTACATGGAGGCTCTGATCCTCGCCTGCCATGCGTTCCCGAGCGTCTGGGAGAGACAGGCGGCCATTATCCGGAAGTGGGGAGAGTGGGCGGTGAAGCATGGCCAGCAGCAGTTGGCGATCCGTTGCTTTGCCTGTACCGATCAGGAGGCCACCGGGCCATGGACTTCTCCCTCGGCAGCTCAGCTCAACTTCCAGGCTGGAACGCCCAGCATCCCCGAGATTCTCAGCCCTCCTCTGTCGCCTCCCGGTGTCCAACAGCGCGGCCCCCAGCGCAGCATCGCCAAGACGTCGGCTCTGAAGCTCATCACTTCCTTTGGAGACCCCGGCCAAAAGGCCAAGTTCTTCTCGCAGGACGGAGGCGCAACGCCTATTGCCGCCGGTGTCACGCCCATTGCCGAGTCTGCCATCTCGCCTTCCGGAGTTCAAGAAGCCAACACTGCGTTCCTCCGGCCCTCCAACAGCAGCAGATTCAACACGCCCACTTCTGCTCGGCCCGGCGGCTCCAGCTTCGGACGCGGCCGCCTGCCTTCGATTGGAGAGACTCCGGTTGACCTCAGCCGCGAGAACCTGAAGCTCTCAGCGGTTGCGTTTGAGCCCGAGAACCACCCCGGTCGCTTCCGTGCTGCGTCTGCGGCTTCCAACCGGGAGACGCTCGCCAGCGGCATGACCTTGTCGCGAGCAGCCACCACCAGCCCCATGATGATGCGAGAAAGTCATGAGAAGCTGGTGCGAAGTGAAGAGGTCCCGCCGTCGCCCGACATGGAAGCCGTCCTTCGCCTTCAGAACGAGGCCCGACAGAACCGTCGCAATGGCTCTCGGGACAGAATTCCTGCGGGCGTGCTCATGCAACTCCAGCCTCTGGAGAACCCAGAGTTGAGCGACCTGACATCGCCCGAGCAGTCGGTGACTTCATCTGCTCGCTTCCACTGGCCCAGCCGCCGACGTGGTCCTGGATCTGCCGCTGGTTCTCTGTCATCTGCCACTTCGGCTGGACGTGCCAGCCGCCAACGACCGCCAACGAGGAACCGTGACGACTACATCCACAGCTTGGATGCCGCGTCGGATTACTCGCGAAAGCCTTCGAGCAGAGGAGCAAGCAGGGAGCGATCTCGCACTCGTCATGCCAGCCGAGACCGGGCCAAGCGAGCTCCCCGCGAGGCATCCGAGGAGCGTGGCCGCCGAGCGGATCGAGCATGGCCTAAGCCGAAGCGATCTCCCACGTCTCCCATCCCCATGTCTCCGGAAGATCTGATGAACCTGAGCACCCCCAAGCCTTCCGAGGGCGGTGAGCCTGTGACTGTTCGCAAAGCCAGCCACTCCCGAACCAGACCCGGTAGCCGTGCCTCAAGCCGAGACAGCCGTCGACGCCGCAGCCCTGACGGCCGAGCCCTTCTCCAGCCACTGGAGATTCGTGGCCGCAGCCAGAGCCGATCTGGCTCCATCCAGCGATCACCTTCCTCGCCGCTGCCCATGTCCGCCAATGCCCACCACTACCAGGGCTCCGACGACGAAGAAGATTACGCGGCGGCTGTCGTGGCCCAGGAGCAGTTCAGGCAGAGGCACAGCCGGAGTACCAGCCGAAGCGTCAGCCGGGGCGTCAACTCGCCTCGTGTGAAGATGGCTGAACGATCCCGGAGCAGGCGCAGAGCCACCTCGGACGCGGTTGAACCACCAGCTGCTTACGTCAAGCCGGAGGCGGCTGAAGCCCCTACCGGTCACGTCAGGTCGAGCAGCTCGGTCAACATGTCGGAGCACGCGGGCGACCTTCGCCTGATGAAGGACGAACGCCAGCGCAAGAAGGAACAGGCGGCTTGGGAACTTGAGGAGCGACGAAAGTCCCTGGCCAAGCGTGCCCCCTCTATTCCCCATCCCAACCAGTTCTCGCCTGCTCTGCCCAAGACGGCCGAGGTGACACCTCCCAGGCCTGTCACCGAGGACGTGATCCCTCGAAGCGCAAGTGCAAACGCCATGGAGCCTCCCCGAAGCATGTATGCCCGCAAGGGCCCAGCCATCGGACTGCCCGCCACTCCCAAGGCCATGAGGCTTGTCCTCCAAGCCGACGGGCAGAACGAGCACGAAAGCAAACCCGAGGTGCCCGCCATTCCCCCCAGCTTTGCTGAGCGATGCTCGCCCCAAGCGTCACCCAAGGGCTCGTCTGGCAAGACTTCGCCTGGAAAGACGTCGCCCGCTGCCTCGCCCAAGGCCCCGGGAGCCGACAAGCAGGACCTGTTGACGCTTCTCCCGTCGACTGTCTACCAGATGCCCTCCCATGCTCTTCCCCGAAGCATGTCGGCTCCCATTCCCGACGAGCCAGGCCCGGCTCGATGGGGACGCAAGGGCAGCGTCGGAGGAGAGCCTCATCGCGTTATTGAGCCGCCCACGGAGCGACGACGATCTCACGAGGATCCTGTTCCACCACCACCTCCCCCTCCTCCTGCTCCCCCCTTGTTGAAGGAGCTTCAGCACCTGGCCACCCCCCCTCCGCCTCCGCCCGCTCCCCTCCCTCACATGGCACGACAGCAGGATGCCGGCGGAGCGCTGTCCTCGGGCATGATCGAGATCGTCATGGACGAGGAGGAGACGTCTGGCAACGACGGCCCGGCTCGACCCAGCCCAACCAAGTCGGAGAGCTTTGCCATGCATAGCCGCAGCCGCAGCAAGGGCGACAACTCCATCGCCGGTCGCTTCAACAAGGCGACGGAGCGTCTGCGATCTGCCAGCCGCAGCCGCACCCACCGCGAGACCAACCGCGTCGTGTCACCACCCTTTGAGGCTCCCTACGAGAGCATCTCGACTCACCGGGATGCCGGTCGTGCGGCGCAACAGGCTCCCTTTGAAGCTCCTTACGAGAGCGTCTCGACTCGACACATGAAGTCTCCTCCCCCGGTGTCGCACAACCTCGAGGTGATGCGATCCCCCGACCGACAACTCAAGCACATGTCGACGGGCCTTCACCGCAACGAGATGATCTAGCCCATCACGGGACCTTACCTTTTCTTTCTACGCTTCTCCCTTAACTCTTTGTATTGTTCGATTCTGTGCATGGCGATTGGCGTTGTTGATTCGAAATGTTGGTTTCGAAGCGTCTGTCATGTGTTGGCTGCCTTTTTTATTCGTCGACAAGCAGCACACACGTTATACTATACACACACACCTATTCCTCTTGGAAATTCTATGCTCCGAATCGATGGAGCCGACGTCATCTCAAGTACGCGAGAGCCGACTGATTTATTTACCTTCTTTCATTCCTTTCCTGAACCGTCGGATCCTGTGCGACAATGGACGACGAAATTAGACACAGACGATACTTGATGGATACAGAACCATGGCTGCATTTGTTGTTTTTTTGTTTGATATTGGATATTTTCTTCTTCTTCTCTTCTGTTTTTTATTTTTATTCTTTTTCAACGAATGTTATGAGCTGGATGGACGATATAAGTTTGCCAACCAGGAAGAACAAGGGATTTGATGGACGGCAAAAATCAAGAAGATGAGCCGAAGCGCAAAAAAAGGCCGAGTGCTTTATACAATGTTGCCTCGCGGCATACTTGTTTGAGTTTTGAATCGAGGGAATTTGAGATGACGACGACGGACGCATCACGGGCAGGGCTTTGTGATGGCGAGGAGGACACGTTGATTGATATTAGTTGAATTTTTATGTTGAAGAAGTTGGGTTTAAATGCATGATGATTTATGAGAATTGTGTTTGTTTAGTGAATGAAGGTGTGTGTTAAGGTGAGTGCAGTTCGTGGGGTAGTCCTGGCACCAGGAGTGTTCCGGTGGAGGGACCCGTGATGGCTTCACTAAGATTTGCCATGTTTAAACCTACGTGAGGGTTCAAATGCCACGTCACGACGCCACCACAACACATGGAGGTATCCTTTTAAGCAAAAAGCGAAAGTTTAGTCATTTCTGAATCTGCTCATATTTTTCAAACACAATAAATGCCATCGAATCAATTGGATAAAAAGGCAAAAAACAAAGGCGTCGAACAGCTCTAGCACGACAACAGAACCAACCCAAGACCCCTCGCGCAGACGCTGTCCCGCCCGCCACGCGACGGGGGAGTATTCTCTGCAGAGTGAAGCCTCCCTCAAGGGTCGACTCCATTGCTCAAGACCGCAGCTCAGGGAGCGTCAAGTTGCCAGCATCGCGGGTTTCCCGCGC
>JAMQMW010000277.1:0-20224 GCA_024115155.1 Thelonectria blattea
GGGGGAGGCACTTGCTTCCTGGTCGTTGTGGACTTTTTTTTTTTCTTCTTCTTTTCTTCGAATCTGGTGATTGTAGATGAAGCGTCAAAGAATGAGGGGGGGGAGGGGTGCGAGGGTTGCTCCTGCTGCGACTTCACCTTGGGGAATGGGGATCCTCCCCTTGTGGGAGGCCCAAGCCGTGTACAGTATTTTTCTTCGTAATCCGCACTATCCCCGTCCGTTTTCTCCGGCCTGCAGCGACCTGAGCTTTGGATGGCAAATGAACACACTGGGCGCGGCTGCACTGCAACCTGGCAGGTCTGTTCATCCTCCAGCAGATCCAGCAACCAGATGATCATTCCCCCAATCCAGCAAGACGATGATGCCGGTGGCTCAATTAACCAGCACGGCAATTAATCCAACGCAACACGGCCCATCCCATCATTTCCTTACTCATTCACCAAACCAAGTTTGCCCGTTCGTTCCTGGAACCGTCATCGTCCGTTCCGTCACGCAAGCATCCGGCGTTGCCCGGAAGGATAACCACCGGGTCAGGCATCGCAGGCGTCACAGGCGTCACGGCGCCCAACGCACTGTGCTGGGGATGCCCGCCGCCCACGAATTCTGTGCTTCGTGGGGAGGCACGCAAGCACGGGCGGCCCTGCGCTGTCCCGTGCAGCACGCACAGCACGCACGGCATGACAAAACAGCTCCGTCAGTGCAGCAGTCGCAGCAATCCGTACAATGGGGAGGCAGTGTGGACGGTATCTCGCCCGCGAGAAGACGCAGCCGAGGTACTTCTCGCCTGCTTCCGTCCCCGAAAGGCCACCAAAATGGAACTCTCGTTGGGTCTGACGAATACCGGCCAAGGCTGTGAGCACGACAGGGACACCTGGTGGGTTGAGATTTACTAGAAGGGCGCTAGAAGACGCGCCAGTGGCCAATCGAGGGGGCTTGTTTCGGGGGCTTGGGGCTGGGCTGGGGTGCTGACTGGGCACGACGGGGCTGATTGGGTCTGCTGCCAAGGGTAAGTTGGTACGTACCTCCCAGGACAGTGGGAGGCGACAGCCGAAGGGCGTGACCCACTCACACCACACACACCACACACACATTTTCTCCATTCCATTTCCATCCCATCCCACCATCTTCGTCCAGTCGCACAGAGGCTTCCATTGCTGCAACAAACCAGTTCTGGCTCGCCATATGCCGTTACACAGTCACACCACATAATGCACTATCCGCTGCAACATGCATCATGCACAATGCATCGCCCCTCGATGCTTGAGTCGCTTCTCTCCAGCCACAAGCCTGCCGTTGGCCGTCGTCAATCCAACTTGGAACCGCTAGTTATCGTTCAGCGGCTGATTTGTTGTCTGACAGTGCTGAACTGCTGATAAAAGCAACCCGACCCTCCCGTTCCCGAGCCAGGAAAGCAACGAAGACGATTGAACCTTGAGGAGCTCTCACTCCGGTCGATTCCTCCCCAGATCACGTTCCCCATAGAAAACACCAATAATTATCGTGGTGGCTGTAGGGGCCAGCTCACAAACCAAGAAGCATTCGATGGAGGTGTATTGAAGATGCATGGCTTCCATCACCCCATCCCACCCTTACCCCCATTCATTGTCTCCATCAGACTCCATCGCGACGCTGTCAGGGCTTCACATCTTGTTAGTCAACTCATTCGTGGAAGCGACATCGGCTCCCGACACCATTTTGTCCCAACATCACAACCACGAATCCTTCCGCATGTTGAGTCAAGGGATTATCCTGGCCGGCGGTGCCATTCCCCGCAATCGAGACAAGAGACAAGACGCAAGTTCGACTTGAAACGGCATCATCATCAGACATTGAAGTGGCTGAGAAGGCCTTCACCTGGGCACGCTGAGGCTGCTTACGCATCACGATGGATTGAGGGCACGCCTCCAAGCACAAAACTCAATCGCTTGCGCCCGTCGAAAGTGTCATCCTCGTTCAACGTGAGGTTCCTGCGACGGAGCTACGAGGCTAGGGCGCTGGTTCGCCTGGCGGTTCCTTTTCGCATCGTGATGCTCGCCGCCAGCCACATCTCCCGTCCCCAAACGTGTTCAAATGAAATCTTGAGTGGAGCAGAAGTCCAGGGTTCTTTGATGCCCTACTGGTTGTTGGCAAGTCTTGGCTTCGCCGCTACGAGACGGTAAGGGAGCCCGGCCGATCGCTGAGCACTAACTAATTTTGAGGCCCTTGTGCAAAAGGCATGGAGCCCTCTTTTTGCTCCCAGATTTCTCCAGCACACCTTGTTTCTGCCAGTCCAAGGACGGGAACGCCTTCGATGCACTCCGGCCCGCCAACTAATTATTCCCGATGCTGGGAAGGGTGGCATCGTCATTCCATTGAGCGCGTTTATTAAGCATATTCGTCATGTTTTTAACCTGCCATTATTATTAATGCATAGGACTTCAGTCACTCGCTCGTTGATTGGCGATTACAGGGCCATCAGACCGACAATCGCAAAGCAGCGCTTACAGAGCGCCCCTGACAAGATGAAAACTCTTGTGCGAATACATCTCATGACCCATTGGAGCGATGGCGGCAGACGGTCAACCGATTTGATACACAAACGGTTGCAACGACAACACCAACGATACACCATGGATAGCCGCACGTAGGCGAGAGATGGGGCTCATTGGATGTCGACATCGAACAACTATTACCAACAGAATCACCTTCGCCATTTATCCTGGCCATGCGCAATTTTCCCACTGGTCCCGCGTGTGTCATAGCGGCGCCAACGGGACCACATTGTCCCAGTCTCTATCCGCAAGAGACTGACTATTGTCTGGGTTCGCCATCGCGGTGCACGTCTGCGTAGGGAGGGATCCATGTGATGGCTTCACTAGGCTCAGTCCGGCAGCAGATGAGAGAACAACCCACTGAATCCAGGGCAAAGGACGGACATGAACTGACAGAAGCCGGCAGGACCTGACAGGAATGAGGATCCCAAAGCAAGGCCCTGAGCCATTCCCGCCCCGGTCGGCACTTGTCGGTGAGTGTGGCCGATCTCACCACGCAAAGGCTGCCCGGCGGCCACTGGGAGGCTCACCTGGAGAGTTCAGACAAATGGCTTGCAGGACTGACGTAGGACCACCGTCCAGGCCGCTTCCGATTCACCTAATAAGTCTCCATACCGAAGAATGGGTTAAGCAGACAAGTCAATGGAGCTGCTGGTGTCACCAATTAGACCAGGTCTCCTCTACGCCGACTGGAATGGAAGCCAAGCGGATCAGAGGAGGTCGATGCCATTCAATTCAACCTCGTGCTGCGTCCCGGTCGTGAATTGGGCGTTTATCCCTGGTCGATCATGCAAAGAGCGGCAGAAGATGGCCGCCCAGCTTGCCAGCACGTCGACCAGGCGCACTCACTCAGCAGCGGACTGGCCGTCCCAGGCCCTCAGCTTCACACAACAGCTGTTTGATCTCCGTGCTCCTGGCTCCGCTGCGTCACCGGCGCTGTCGATCTCTAAAGCTTGAGTTGAATTTGAGCTCGGCGTTGCAGCACCGGGCGTGTCATCTGCCGACGGGCGTGGCGCGACGAGAGCTCTGCTGACAAGAACAAAAGGTGACCTGACGGCGCGCACTGATCAGGACCGAGGAGGACATCTGGCACTTGCATACATGCATCTCGCCACGTACGGCAGTCTCTTTCTCTCTCTCACTCTCTTTCCCTGAGGGTCGGCATGGGCCTCGGCAGACGGGTTGACGATATGTGCGTGTACGGAGTACTCCGTAATTGCTACGACTCCTCGGACACAGAGGTCGGAATCACAAGGCTCGATTAGTTCCCAACTCCCGAACAGGACAAACAGCGCACGTTCGTCGACGACGCACAGATGGAGGCCGAGATGTCTTGTTCGTAAGAGGCTAGGGAGCCAAGAAGTCAGCCCAGTGGCGCCGAAATTCTAGAAGCTTGCCTAATCGGGACCGCAATGCAACCCGCTAACCAAGGTCTTCAGGTTCTTCTCCAACCAACCGGCATCGCCGTGTCTCCATCCAACGCGCCTCACCAGGGGAGATGAAGAAACCACGGCACGAAAGGAAAAATTTTGTCGACGCTGTGCGGCCACAATCATCCTATGGTCCCCCGCCAGCTTGGCCACGCCCCCCGAAGAGGAAAATTATGCCCAACCGAAAACACGTTTCGACTCCGGCCGAACAGATTTTTTCCCCTTCCTTACCCCTTGGGGACGACAGTTTCATCGATTCGCTTCGTATTAGCCCACATGGCGACGGGCCGCCTTTCCAAAGAAGAAGGAGGAAGCTTGGGAAGTGTCAACCACAAGCCCGAACCGCGTCGTCGGCTGTATACGGAATCTGACGGGTGAAGCGGCGGTTCCAATTCGGAGGGGGTGTCCTGTCCTGGCACGGTGCCTGAGTCGAGTCGACCGAGGTGCCTGTGTCGTGATGGAGGCAGAAATGGAGAATGGAGGATGGATCCTTGGGCGAAACTCGATGACACCGGTCTCCGCGAGTCGGCGAGGCGAATCGTCGACCAGGAAGGGAACTCGTGTGGCCGAGGCAGAGGCAGTGGGCAAACAAAGGGGAGTATGGATGACACCCTACCGTGCAGCGTCTTCAGCGTGCGCAGCGTGAGCAACGACCAGGCTGGCCAGTTTCTTCACCAAGGACAAAGAGACAAAGCTCGTCCGTCAGAACCGCCTGGCCCACGGCCGATGTGCATCCACAATCTTCAGCAGCGCAGCCACGAACCCGAGCACCCACCACGAAACGCACCGCCGCCGCCATTTGGTCTCCCAATACAAAGCATCGAGATTTCTCCCTAGGCACCGAGGATTCGGAACTGACGTGCCAAGCCCTGGAGCTCCGAACCCCTTGCTACCCCCCTTTCCTCGGCTTTCCCTTTGGGCTCTTTTGTTCACCTTTAGTTGTTGCGTGTGTGGTGTGGCAAAAAGTTTGTTTTTTTCCCTCCCCGTCTGCCTGGCATGTTGAGGCTTGGGTTGGGTTTTGCCGCGTGGTTGGGACGGAACATGCCTCCCTGGCTAAGCCTCGTTCGGTTCCACGATTGCCGATGAGGTGTTCGAGAAGCCCGTTGAACCGCCTTCTCGAATACCCGAACGTGCTTCTGGAATACCCGGGAAAGCTTCTAGAAGGTCTAGAATGCTTCTACAGTACCCGGTATGCATCTTCGATACCCGACTTCCTGGCATCGACGTCTCCCTCTAACCAACGGGGAGAGGGGGGGGGCTTACACGTTGCATGCGGCTGTGTAGTCGACTCTGACATTCAGCCTCTATTCATGCCGCCTCGTACGTAAATAACTCTCCCGCCAACCTGGTGCCCTACGAACCCTATTCAACAAACTAGCTTCCCCCTCCTCTCCCTCCTCCTCCTTCTCCTCCCAAGTAAGGCCCGAATACCTCTTCTCTGCCGGTTCCCGTCCCCCCTCCCCCCCCTCTTCGGCAATTCTAACCTTTTCTATCCTTGGCACGCGAGCACCAGCTCTTTACTTTCTCCTTTGTTCTACCTATTCAAGCTTGGGGCCCAGAGACAGCAAGAACAAGTAAACCGCCAAGACAAGTAGTATACTTCGTACGTATTCCATCCATCATCATCAGCAAGAAACCCAAGTCATTCCGGTCCGGCCATCAATCTCTTCCTCGTCACATGTCCTCTCAAAACGCCGACGGCCCACGTGCTACCGGTGCTGTTTATCCACCACAGGCGGCGGCGGCGGCGGAGTGTCTCTCTATGGGAACTCCTTTTGCGCTCCGAGAGAAGAAGCTTGAATGAATAGTACACACAGACCCAGGCAGAAGCCTTCCTTCATTCATGACAGTGGACACGCACAATACACCCCTCCCCCCCTGTCTTCGTGAGTATCTCGTTTTGCATACTGGTTGCGTAAGAGAGACCACGCCCTCGTCGCCCGGATCGTCAGCTGCAGCCGTGTGGCCCCGCCTCGTCGTCCTTGTCGAAACTTGTCACGAACTCGTTGGTCATGGCTTCACCTTCACTTCACGTTGGACCATTCCGGGCGACAAGACAATAGTTGTCATCAAAAAGTAATGCATTGGTGCTTTTCTGTGCCTCCGTGGGCCATGCCTCTCTGTCTCTCTCTCGCTCTAAGCTATATTTATCGTAACCGAAAGAAAGCAATGCATCCGCCCCCTGATCCGTTTCCAGAAGACCGCCCCTTCCAACCAGCGTCAGAGCTTCCTCCTCTATAGACCAACATGTACAGGTATGGATGCTCAGGCCCCTGCCTCGTGCTCGCCCAGAAAACAAATCCAAACCAAACCAAACAAGCATGACAAGACAAGACAAGACAAGACAAGAAGACAAGCCAAAACAAGAAGCCACAACGCCAAAACACCATCCATGAAGTACAATAACACTGCTTTTGCTCTTGGTATCATGGCACACATTGCCATCCAATGCGTGCTCCCGGTGCCTCCGCTCGGCACCTCCAAAACGCCAAAGAGGAAAAAAAGAACGTGGGGAATAATTGATACAAGTCGCTTCACAATCAATCAAAACACTCGTAAGTCAAAATCACCCTTGAATCCACCATTCAACAACATGCAAGCGACGCGGATTCGCTGCAGAGGCATGTCTGCCGAGGTGTAGCAGTCGACGGGACTGAGTCCCAGCGCCAGACAGATGCCGTTGGTGATTGTGTGGATACCACAGTCATACCCATTCGTCTGTCGAGGGCTTTCGTGACGAATCACTTTCCACTCATCCTCGACAAACTTGTCTCCGAGGAAGTCCTTCACCCACTCGAGCGCCTTCTCGGTATACGATGGAGTACCTCGAGGGTTCATCGAGTCCATGTGTGCAATGGTTCGCTTCGATGGACGAATGACGAGGAGAGTCCAATGGGCGTGCTCGCAAATGGGCAACAGGATGGTGTCGACATCGAGCATGTTGTTCTTTTCGACTCCGTAACGACGAAGTGTGCGTTGCGTTCCGGAGACGCCTTGGTCCTGAAGACGTTTGAAGAAGAACGACGACATGGAGAGACACTTTCTGGTGACCCGTTTGACATCCTTAATGCCAGCAGCCGAGTTGATGGCGTGGTCAAGCCAGGTCAACGACCCGTTGACGATTTCGTCGTTGAGCCATTCTGTGGGTGGGACCACCTTGGCAAAGTCATGGCGTCGAAGATCGACACCTTCACGAGTCGTCGCCAATGTAGTTGTATGGGCTACTCGCAGCGCCCCGTGTGCGCGATCCGTCCAGTCAGCAGAGACCTCGGTGATAAAGGGTCGAGCTGGAAGTCGTAGACCCCCGGAAGTAGCGAGGCGTTCCTCCAACTCGCGCCTGGCAGTCTCCTCGGCAGCGAGCCTCTCTGCTTCAGCCTTCTGGCGAGCTTCTTCGGCTGCCTGGAGCGCAGCTTCCTCCTTTTGGAGCTCAAGTCCGGCTCGAGACGCGTCACTAATGCGAAGGGGCACGGAG
The DNA here is from genome assembly GCA_024115155.1 of Thelonectria blattea. Taxonomy (NCBI): domain Eukaryota; kingdom Fungi; phylum Ascomycota; class Sordariomycetes; order Hypocreales; family Nectriaceae; genus Thelonectria; species Thelonectria blattea. The sequence goes on from JAMQMW010000277.1 coordinate 7,434, forward strand.
GGCAAGTCGAAAAGCTCTGCGATGCGGGCATCGTGATCTGGTTCGACTTTCGTCTCGGGGTTTGAGTTGGCCCTGGCTCGAGACCTCATGGCCAACCACGTGAAATAGTCTCTATCGCCACGTTCCATGTCCTCAGGTTCAACAGTGGGGATCGAGACGGGACTTCTGGCCGTCGAGTCAACACGTTCAGTGTTCTCGGGCTCGACGGGAGTAACCGGGCTGGGCCTTCTGGCTGGCATGGCTGCAATTCGGTTCGGTCCAACTCTTCGGACGTTGAGTCCGAACCGCGACAGGGGTGAGGGGCTTTGAGTTGATGCGCTGAATCGCACCATCTTGGGCACGCGATGCTCCCTGGGACCTTTGGGTGTGGGCTTGCGCCTGGTCTTGAGAATGGAGCGAAGTTTGCGCTTGTCGTCCGAATCAAGGGGCTCCTGGGCGCCGAATTCGGCAATGTACCGGTCTCGAGTAGACAAAGGAGCATCTGCTCCATCGCGAAGGGTTGGGCGCGATTCCGCAGAGTCCGGCTGGACAATGCGATCCTGGGACACATGTTCAGGGGATGTGATGCTTTGAACGGAGGGTGGTGCGCCCTGAACAGCGGGTGGTGAATGCTCAAGGGGTGCAACCGTCTGAACAGAGGACACATGTTCTGGCGATGAGAGCTCAATCTCTGGCTGAGACCGCTTCGTACCCTCGAACTCGGGTTCGGTTTGGTGAGGAGGTTCGTCTTGTTGGGGTTCATCTTGATGTTGAGAGGTGAGCTCGGGCTCAGGCTCCGGCTCAGGTCCCTCGAAGTCCGGGAAGGAGCCAGGAATGAGAAATCGAGTCTCCAAGTCGGTGCGGGGAGGGGGCGGGAAGATGTTCTGGAGCTTTTCATGAAACTCCGAGGAGTGGACGTGACTTGGTGCAGGAAGTTGGTTGGTGATGGCGTTGATGTCGAGAATCAGTTGATCGAAAAGAGGAGCGGGCATCAAGTCCCGCTCGTTGCCAAGCTTGAGGATGTCATGGCAAACAGTAGGGAGGGCAGGGGCAGATAAGAACGTCTTGGTCCTCTGCAGTGTCAAAATGTCTTCGGTGGACAGGTCGTAATCCACGACAGGCGGGACTGTTTTGTGGGTGGAGGCGAGTTGGAGGATGATGCCAACGTCGTAAACTTGGCAGAGGATGGTGCGTGTGCGTTCCAGTTGAAGTTCGATGAGTTCGGAGAGATCGTGTTCTCCAGTGATCACAAAGACGCGGTCTTCCGGGTTATCAGCCAGGGCGTCGCTGATGGGGCCCAACATCCGATTCATCTCCTCGCGAGAAGGGTGGGCTGCGATGATCTCGCAGATCCGGATGAGACCGTGAGCAAAGCCCTCATACTTCTTGATGAGTTGGGCAATGTCCTCACGGTCGACCCAGCGAACAAGTCCGGGTTCTTCATCTTCAATTGCGAGCTTAACTCGCTTGTTCGTAACCTGGTTGGCGGAAATGTATGTGCGACATTCGGCCACCCGGTATGACTGGGGGTATACTGCACAAGAGTCAGTTGAGGGTTCAGCAGCCGCAACCAGGGACAATCTTACCAAATCGTCTGACCGTATCTGTGACGGCAGATCTTATTCCAAAGATCATCCTGCTGAAGAATGACAGTATGCCACCCGGGAGCATGGAGTTATGGCCCTGTGTTTCACGCAGGTCAGCAAGGGAAACCTGGTACGTCGTCGAGATGCTCACCTGAAGGGCTTCGTCGGGTGAGTTAGAAGTGTATTGGCCGGCTCGGTCAATGACCACGGGGGCGTTAAGAGGAATTCCGTTGACGGAAGCAACAAGTTCGAGTTCGGAAGTTTGAGCGCGACGTTTGAGATTGGGACTGCCATTGATGGGACCGGGAGCGGGTCGAAGTAGGTGTGGAGGGGTCAGAGATCGTGGTACTCGTTCCCGCCGAGGTTTGAAGATGCAAGGAGTAAAACGAGGTGGTGAAGGGTTTGGTGGTGAAGGGTCTGGTGGAGAAAGAGGAGGAGGTGGTGATGGTGGTGATGGACGTCGTCCTCGCTTCTGTGGGAAGACTCCGTACTTCTTCCACTCCTCGTGAATTTGCAATCGCCAATTTGGATTGGAATGCACACTCCGGGTCCTTGTAGGCTCGATACGTCGTGTGAAGGTCGATCTGAGCTCGGACTGGTACGAAGATTCGATTCGTTCGGTGGCCTGTCGAAGTCGGGTGGGAGGCTGGGGGCGAGGTAGATGTATAGCGGCTTGTGCTCGAAACTGAGGTCTGGGAGGGGCCTCTCTGGAAAACAGAGGGCTGGACATGTGAACGTCGTCAGCTAGGCCGGAGAAGCCGAAACGAGAGAGCGAAGGAGAAAACATTGCGACTCAAAGAAAGCGCGATGCAGTGACAAGTAGAGAGAAGTAAAGAGATGGGCTGTGACGCGGGGAAGGAGGCGGTTGAACAGTGAGCTAGTTGGGGAGGAGCGTTTTGGCGTTCCGACGGCTCGTTGTAAAAGTCGAACGTCTTTGAACGGCACAAAGGGGCTGGTGTGCGGGATTGTCGAAAAACAAAGGCCGAGGTCGAGAAAGGTTGATCAACAGCCGACAGTAGAAAGAGAAGAAGTGAAACAGAAGAGTCGTAGAACCAGCGAAAACGCGGTAAAAAAAAGTCGTCTTACAACAGTCGGGAGATGAAAAGTGAAGCAGTGGGAAATGAAGTTCGATGAAAGCTTGGAAAGTGCGATCTGCGATAGAAGTGAAGTTGTACGAACGGTGAATGTGTATGGAGAAGAAGCAGGTTCGAGGGGCGATGGTTTGCGACGTTGGTTTTATGGCGGTCGCGACGGGACGCGCACGCGCGTTGCTGCGGAAATGAACAAAAGGATTGGGCGATGATGTATTCGATTACTCGGCTTCGTCATTCGGGGCCATCAGGGTGAAGTCATCGTGGTTGGCGCTCCAGTGGTGGTTTGGTGCTGTCGTCGCTGAAGGGCGCGCCGACAGGTTGAAGTATTCGCTGGAACTTCAGCTTCGCAAGGAGTTTCTCAATGGGTTAACCAGTAGGGTCGTGCGTTGCAGCTTTGTCATTGGCCCAAAAGCACACAGGGTCCGTGATCTGCGTGCCCGATTTTTCATTGGCCAGAAATTCGCCCTGAAGCGCGCCCTGACAGCAGCGGCCCCACCATGGAACGATCCCAGGGAACTGACGCGGTTGATTATCGATAACAACCCCAACGAGATTCCGACGGGTATCAAGTCCTAACGTAATCAACCTGTCAGTTCCGTCACAGCCATCATGCGAGTGGCGGTGGCTCGGACGATGCACAACCGTCATGAGAACCCCTGTAGACAATCATGGTCCAAGCTTCACTGACGGTAGCTGTCGCACAGGGCAATCATACCAGTTCGTGACGACACTCCATCCGGATTGTCTCTACAATCCACCCAGGGGTGGTTGATGAGCGACAATGATACTCATGCATTCGTATTCGTACTAATCTAGACGAAGGGGCCCGAAGAATATTCCTCGTCCATGTTAGTATTAACTAATTATGATGGTGAAGGAAGCCCAGAGCCATCCAATCGCATCATTGACCGTTTAGACACCAGTCGCGAATGCACCTAACCTATAGCTGCTTGATCACGACTTTCCATTCTTATCCCTTACTTACGGAGTACTCGTTTATATGTCGTAAATGGGGGAGTAGACATGTGAAGTAATCATGAAGTATTTTACTAATACGAACGCATCTTCTATCCTTCTACTCCCAAGTCGGAAACTCGCTACTCATAACATCAACATGCAATCATCACCGCCCCATGATGCTGGCGCTTACAGTTGTGCCAGCACCTCTCCCAACTTCTTCGTGCAAAAGGCCGAAAAGTACTCATTCAGAGCGTCAACGGTTCCGCTGCCCTCAACCAGGCTGGCCACAATGCCCACGTAGCCATCAGGGCGCACAACGACAACGCCTCCCAATTCCTCGTCCAGGCCCATTTTAGCATGAGCAGTAGCCTTGGCATCGGGGAATCGGGCGTCCTTGCGATCATCAGCGTAGACATGGTCTCGATATCGGACAAGAAGGTCGGGAACATCGCGCGAGATTTCAATATCTGGTCGCTTGGCCGCGAAAATGGTGCAGATGGTGAAGAAGTGGCTGTGAGGGTTATGCTTCTCGTGATGCGAAACCTTGTCCAGATCCGGTCGCATGTAAGCCGAGTAAAATGATCGCTTGTTGTTCAAGTTGTTCGAAAAGTCTCGCATGGCCCTCTGGGTCTTGGACGGGTTGCCGCCAAAGACAAAGATGCGGAACGATCCATTGAGAGGCACCTCTTGTTCCAGGTGCACCACGTTTGCATCCACAACTCTGGTCACATTCGAGTTGATAAAGAGGCGACCCTCGGACAGTTTGGTTCCCTTGGGATGGATGAGGGGTGACTTTGCTGGGTGCTCTGGGGACCAGTTCAGGGCGTTGGCCTTGTAGTACACTCCATAACCGCTCGTAAAGGCACACGACTCCTTGAAGGTCTTGATGAATTCGTTTTCCTCGTGCGTTGAGTTTTTGGCATGGTTGTCGGACGCAGCCTTGACGGTGTCCAGGGCCGGTGGCCGCTGAGAGAACAGTTTGGCGTACTTGTTGTCGAAGCTGAGAAGCGTCTCTGCCACGTTCTTGCGCTCGGGTTCGTACGTTTTGAGGAGGTCTCGGCGTGCGAATCCGGATTCGACAGCGTGAATTTTCCAAGCCAGGTTCTGGGCATCGAGGAAGGCCGTGTTCATACCCTGTCCAGCTTTGGGCTGCAGAATGTTAGCAATCATCACCATCGGCATTATCTAGTTACTCACACTATGAGTGTGGCAAGCATCACCGCCAAGGAAAACTCGCTCATCCAAGGTATAGCGGTCTGAAATGCCTTGCCCGATGGGGTACACGGAGTACCACTCCACGCGCTCCCACTCGATGTTGTACGGCTGCAGAATTCGCTTGGCTGACTCTTGAACTTCGAGTTCCGTCGCCGATTTCCGCGGGTTCCAGTCGGGGTCGGTCGAGGAGGCGATCTGGATGTAGAGGCGTACCATGTTGTCTTCGCGGGGAATGACCATGATAGATCCATGCTCGCTGTGGATAGTGCATTTCATCTGTGCACGATATAAGTGACTTGATGCAAATAATAGCAACGAGGTAAACCCACCTTGATATCGGGGAAGTCGGTGACAACGACACCATCCATGACGCCCCAGACGTGGGCAATGGGGTCCTTGTGAGTGACTCCAATCTTCAGTTCGTTGCGGATGAAGGACCTGGCTCCCTCGCCACCGAAAAGATACTTGGCGCGTAGAGATTCCTTGGCCTTGCCATCCACATGCTCGAGCTCAACTTGGACGGGATATTCGGGGTTCGCCTGTTCATCTGAAGTAAAGCCCTTGATGGTCCACGGCCGTTGAATCTCGACGCCGTTTTTAGCGAGGTCGGAGATGAAGACACGCTCAATCAGGCCCTGGTGAAGAAGAGTGGTGAAGGGATAACGAGCATCGATAAAGTCAGGGCAGCTGGCCCATGTTCCCGTTCGCTCGATCCCATGGCCAGTGGTGTTGGGGTCCCAGAAGGCGACCTCGTACACGCGGGCAGGCTTGTGTGCCATGATGGCAGATTTGAGACCCATGTTTCGCAAGAGATCCAATGAGCGAGGTTGGATACCATCGGCACGGCCGGTAGGCGTCGGCTCGGGCCTGTTGTCAATGTGTTTGATCTTGTAACCCCATCGAGCCAGACATGTGGACAGCATCAGGCCAACGGGCCCAGCTCCCACAATGACTAGAACAGAATGCTGGTTAGGAGGTGATATTGAGGTACCGTGGTAGCTTAGACATACCGATGTCATAGTAGCTGGAGTCGTTATCTCCTTGCTGATTTGAGGCCATGACAATGGTGAGGATGGTAGAGTGACACAGAGAAAGCAAGCGTACTGTTGCCCAAGACTCTTGTAGGTGAAATTGGTGTTTGTGGATGGAGAAATTAGGAAGGCAGCCGGAGGAATAAATAGTTTGCCATGGTTTTCTCAGTTTGATTCGGGGAATCGACGGGACAGCACCGGCCGTGAAGGAATCCGGGGGCAACCGAGGTGGAAGGCCCAAAGGGAGGCTGGCCCAAAGGCCGGCATAGATCTCGGGAAGGCTAGATTAGAGGCTTCTTTGACGCCTCGCCGTCACAGGGCAGGGTTGCTGGTACGTAGATTTGAGCCGGCAAGCGTGGCCGGGCGAGTGTAACACAAGACTGGCCCGGCTGGTTGTCTCAGGGTCGACGTCAACAAATGCCAGGACTGCACCATTGTCATGAGCTCGCATATTGGACTCTGGGAGAGGCTCGTGTGGGGTACTCTGGGGAAAGGAGGAGGACGAATGCCGTTTTGGGCGTCCGGGAGTTGAGTTCGGGAGTCAATGGTGGGTCTCGCCGGAGACGGCTTTTGCTTCGGGAGTGCTGGCGAGGCCGGCCGTGATAGGTTCTTGGTCTGGACTGTTAGCGGTTATGCGGACATGTCTCGCCATTGCTTAACGGCCAGGATGGCGATGACAACATCGATAGAGCTGACAAGGCCCCACCCCGAAGGCGCCGAGAATCCGCAATGCGACTTTGCCATGAGTGTTTCGTGAATTTGAACGGGGACTATCCTCCAGCTCGATGCGCCACGACATGGGTCATGGAGATTTGGACAGGCACCATTGGCCAAGCCGGAACCGTAAACTTGACTTGCATGCCTTAGTCGGCGACATGCAGCCACGATGGAGTCGGAGAGATGGCGAAGAGGACCTCCATGTTCCTCGAATGGGCTGTGAGCTGTCGTCTGATCAGCTGGAGGCTGTAGCTCATTCTTCCCGGGCCCAAGTGCCGCAAGACTGTTGGGAGGAGTTGAGGAGATGAGGAGATGAGGAGTTGAAGATTGGAGGCTGTGGAGATGGATCCGACGTTTGTGTAGCATTCAGACGTACGGAGTAAGTTGGCACCTTCCACCCGCGCTGGGTTCCTGCCAAATCGTCATCTCGCACCTGCCTCGCCAACAATGTCGTTCCTCCTCACGCAAGTCACGTCTTTGCTTTGATCACCATTGAGATGGCAGTTGCGAACAGCTCTACATTTTTCAGTCAGCTACTGTCGAGAGCAGCCTCGCCACGACCCCCGAGGCCGAGGACGAACTCTGAAGATGCATCCACCACAGAGGCTCTAGACATATGCCCATTGCCAGTAGGGACACATCGTTTGTGGCTACCCCGGCACCTGGTCCCCTGCGTCTACGGATAGAGATACGAGAACTCGCTCCCGAGACAACTACCGCCAGAGTCGAGAGTTCTAGGCCCTGGTCGTCTTGGCCCGAGAATGGACGCCACGACCAAATTCTTCGGCTGGCCACCGGATACCACGTCCGGTCATGTCCATAATTGGACCTTTGACGAACATAGTGGGTTTCCCCCTTGAATCGCTGATGGGGAGAGTCTCGGACTGAGTTAGCTTCAGAGTGTCGCAACGTCCTCGTCAGATACGGTGCACACATCCCCCGGAATTACCGATACCGCGATGGTATCCGTCTTGTCAGCTACCTAGGCAAATGGTGCGGCAAATGAGTCTCGTCTAACTGGGCTCAGGTTTTCTTGGTACTCCGGGACCATCTCGGCGATGAGTGTCTCGGACTTGCGGGTGGCGTTCTCTACGAGATGATCGAGGTCGATTGTCAACACTCGGACGATCCAGGCGCAGCTTATCAACGTTGGAGACACGATCACTTGAACCGGCATAGCGACTTTGAACTCCCCCACGTACCTCACCTTACGACGGTGACGTCCACCGTGACCCCTACACCCGCGTTGGTCCGATGGAGGAGAGAACACCCCCAACGATATCGAACCAGACTATCTGACCACTCCTCCGACAGCGAGCAATCTATGGCCAGATCAAGCGGCATCAAATCCAGAAAAGAATGGATGATCGAGCACACAATGTACGTCTCGTCACGGAACAGGGGGACTCATCCTCTTCGCCACCTTAATGCGAAGGAGTTCCACGAACTCCAATGGAGTGGCAGAACTGACCATGGTGTTGGAAAACTCGTCGGGGAACGATCACTTGTCTTTATCGAGCCATCGTCTAATAGCGAACCAGGCCAGATGTCGGAGGAAGTGGAACAAACTCGCCGTAGCAGCAAGTTTGGTGAAAGCATCCAAAGACATCGTGGAGACATGCGTCGATTTCTTATCAAGGTAATCGCTCTGAAGAAGCCAATAGCTGACCCGGCAAGTACCTGGCTGGCACCGAGTGCAGACTCCAAGGCCCAAACCACACTGCGAGAGATTCTCGAGTCGACCTCGGCTCTCCGTGTCCACGACTGGGAGATTCCCAATGCAAATTTCGCTCGCAAGTTTGGCCTGTACACAGACAGCGGACCACTGCCTCCATCAATAGGGGAGCTTCCCGTGGCTGAAGACAAAGCGATTGATAGGATGCGCGACTCGAGGACGCACGAGTCTAGGTGCTCCGTGGGGTTTCAAGGGCCTTTTACACCTCAGCTTTGGTTTGACAGTCGGCTCGACTACCTATGGAGACATGTTGATGTCTGATGCGGCTGTATATTACTGGGAAGATGTCTCGGTCAACAGAAGATCGGTACATGGGACGCATTTCTAGATATCGGATGCAACTTGGGGGCTTAAGGTTACCTTGGGGATCATATAACACGCCTGTATTCGCCCAGTATACAAACATTTCTTGACACCGAGCCGTTTCGATTGGAGGATCCAACGGTGCCTTGTCCCTGATTGGTGAGCTCAGTTTGTTGCCAACTCGTCACCAATGGAAGAGGCGTCAACAGATGGAATCATCTGGCAGAAACGATTGCAGCCAATGTTTACTGTTTACGGTTTCTGCTGACACTGGCATTGAAGTATTGTTTGGGCGCGTTGGGTTTGTTTACTTCCAAGCTGGTTTCCTCACCTCCATCAACCTTCACTCCAACTCATCGCTTCCATAACCAGGCCGACGATACTTGACTCTACGTTTCAACCTGGTTTGGTTACAATTTGCTTCGAACTATCATCCCTTACTCCTATCAGGTTCCCAATCTACTGTCGCTCCACGAGCCATCTCCTTCTGGTGGCCTTGCCGCAGACCCAATGCCAGCAGGCAGTCCAAAGAAGGAGAAGGGCCACTACTCTGACCCGTCTAAGTCTTCCTTGACACCTCTCCGGACCGACTTCTTAACGGGATCTCCCAACTGGCGTGCTCGATCGCTCTCTCCGCGGAAACGTTGGGCTAGACAACCGCTTCAGATTCGCATGAACTTGACCGAGGGCCAGATGGACAAGATTACCGACGCGTAAGCCCCCCCTATTATGTGTACTGATGATGAGACACACTGTTGACCAGTACATAGCTTTAGCCAAAAGGTTCAGAGCAGCCCTGCCCGAACTCGATCCCGCGCAGCCGACTTGGCGCCGCGATCTAGTCCTCGACGGAGCAACCAGTCTCACAACCATTCCCGCAACCACTCTCGCAACCAGTCCCGCAACGAGAACCCGTACTTTTGGCGGCCGGATCTCGAGGAAGATGAAACGGTCGACTCGCCCACCTTCTCGGAGCTGATGCCGGGCCGCGAGCGTGGCTCCCTCGTAAACGACCACTCGACGGGCAGCCTCGCCGAGCGCCGTCGTCGGGCACCGCTGCCTCCGCTGCAGGTCCCTGGCGGAAGCGGCTCCCGACAACACCAGGCGGCGGAGCCTCGGCGGTCGCAGATGGAGCCCGTCCCGCCGTCCGTATCGCCGCTGAGCGATCTCGGGCCCGGGCGAACGCAGTACGAGCCGTTCCGGGTTTCGTTTGAGGAGCCCGAGTCCGCTTCGGTCTACTCGCAGGACACGGACGTGGTGTACAAGTCTCGATCGGCCCGGCCCGAGCCCCTGGACGTGCGTGCCTTTGCCCACAGGCGCTCCCGCTCGAACCTCAACGACGCCGACGTCGATGCCTACAAGGATTGGGCCGTCGCTCGCACTCCCTCGCCGCAAAAGGGTACGCCTCCTCCGCCGCTTCCTCCCCCCATTCCCCAGCGGGAGGTTCGCGATCGGAGACCCCGGCGATCCAAGAGCACTGGTGAAGGCCTGCGTCAGCAGCGAGACGTCGAGATGGACATGCCAGCCATGACGCCGCAGAGGGCCATCCGAACGCAGAGGACTCCGCCCTTTTCCCCCCTCAAGTTTTACTTTCGGGGGACCGACTTCCCGTCAGAGAAGATGGGCGAGAAGACCATGATTGGTGACAACGGTTGGCTGGAACGGACCGATCAGGTGCCCGACAAGACCAAGAAGACGCCGCAGAAGAAGACCGGAATCCTCGAGGGCATCAAGAAGATTGCCAAAGACATGGTACGTCTCAACCACCAAGCCCTCCTCTCCCGCTCTACTAACCCCCTCACAGGCCGACAGCGCCCGTCGCCCCCAGCACTCGAACCGCGAACGCCCCAGCTCCCACGCCACAATCTCCCTCGACCCGCGCGAGCAGAGCCTCCTCTACTGCGAACTCGAGTTCAACCTCAGCGGCGCCCTCAACGACTACATCACGCTCCAGCTCGACAAGGGCCGCCTCAACCCCGACAAACTCAAGCGCGTGGCCGACGGCTGGCAAGCAAAGGGCCGTCCCCGCGTCGTCGGATTCCGGTACGACCTGGAAACCCAGCTGGACCTGGTGGCCCTGCACGTCGACGACTTTCGCTTCTACGGGCGCCGCCAGGCCGACGCCGTCGAGATTGGCGGGCTGTTGCACGCCATGCGCGTGAATGCGCGCGCCATGAGGGTGCGCACCTTTTGTCATCCGGATTCGGTCGTCGCGAAGCAACTGGTCGACGCGCAGTCGCTGTTTAAGCTGTTGGGCGTGTCGGAGTCTCAGCATACGCTGTTGGCCGAGGTTGCGCAGTTTTTTAAAGTGATTCTTGAGAGGGAGGCGGATTATCGCACGAGGAGGCAGGTCGAGGGGAGACAGACTACCATGGGGAATCGGGGGGATGAAGTTCACTGGAACACGCAGGAGACGTTTCGGGGGAGCGGTCACCGTGGTGAGGCTTGAGGGGGTGATGTCGAGGTCTTGAAGGGGGTGTCGAGGGCTCTGGCTGCTCGGAGTGTTGTTGAGTGGAAGTTGTCGCAGGCCGGTCAGAGTGAGAGGAACCGACGGCTTGCTTCGCGTCGGTTGAACGAGGTATCGATGCACAAGGAAGAATGGCAAGGGGTCCTAGTCGTACAAGTGGTCACAATAAGACATTGACTACTTGGTTCCTACGTATAGTAGGCAGACAGGCACTTGCGACTAATAAGTAATAGGTAGATAGGTAGTTGATTGTATGAGTACTAATGTTGTATGATTCTACATGACGCTAATGTTTTGTGACAGTTGACAATGGCAGCATACTCCCTCGTCACTTCGTATCCAAACAATTCATCCATTAACTTTCCAAACATTCCTCTTCTCCATCTTATCCCATTTCAAACCGTATTACAAAAAAGGAAAGCCGGGAAAACACTTTCATTCGGCCGTGACGTAATGATTCGTTCCAAGTCGTTACAATAGAGCAGCTACCACGGCCGACTAGGCTCGGTAACGATAGCTCTCCTCGCTCTTCCGACGCCTGATGCGTCGCTCCTCGTACCGCGGGTCGTCGTAGACGAGGTCATCGTCGTCGTCGTTGGCAGCGGACGGAGGCGGAAGCGCCCGATCCCGACGATACTCCCTCGGCCTCTCGCGGTCGCGCGACGAGCGGACAGACGGTTCGTAGCGATCGCGCTCGCCGTCTTCGCGACCGTACTGGCGCTCCCAGTCGCGCTCCCTCGCCTTGTCCCTGTCGCGCGAGTCCTCGACGCGGTTGGCGATGGCGTTGGAAGCCAACCCGCCGGCGACGGCGCCGAGAATAGTGGACACCATGCGGGTGCGGTCGTCGCCGTCGCGGTCGTCGTAGCCCTTGGACTTGTGCTTGTGGCGGGCGGCGGCGTCGGTGGCCTCGCGGGCGACCAGGCCGCCGACCACGGCGCCAAGCAGGCCGGCGCCGATGCCCGTGGCCGAGTTGGAGAAGTTGTCCTCGACGGCGTTGCGGGCGCGGGATAGGGGACTGGGCGAGCGGTCGCGGTGGGAGGAGCGGGCGCCGCGGCTGCGGTAGCGGCGGTCGTCGTCGCTGTCGGATTCGTCGCTGGACCGGGAGGGCGTGCTCCGGTGACGGATCATGGCTGTGGTTGGGGGAGGGACGGAGCGAGGCCGGGTGCGTGAGGCGTCGGGGGGTGGCTCGAGGGTCATGGTCTGCCGGGGGGAGGGAGGACCGTAGCTGTCGTTGACGTGCGAGCTGGAGGCATACTGGGAGTCTCTGGGGTCTCTCGAGTCTCTAGGGTCTCTAGGGTCTCTGGGATCTCTGGGGTCCCTAGGATCCCTGGGGTCGATGGGACGGAGGGGAGGAACAGAGGTTGCTGGCGACGCGGGGTTGGGAGGGAGACTGATGGGAGGAGGAGGAGGACCGCCGCCGCCGCCTGAGTAGTGACCGGGAGAAGGGTCGCGACGACGACGCGGGTTCTCTTCGTACCCGTAGTACTCTGCGTTTGCCATTTGATGTTGGGTAACACTTGCGATGGACAGAAGTGAGGTGTGTGAGAGATGAAAAGGTAAGACGGTGGTGACAGCAGTAGTTGAAATAAGAAGGAACAACCAAGCTCGTGACCTGTGGCTGACGAATATACACGGAAGTTCAAGGCGAGAGGAAACCGGCGGCTTTTATTTGATCAGCAGGGAAGGAGGGGGGGGGGGGGGGGG
>JAMQMW010002744.1:0-10282 GCA_024115155.1 Thelonectria blattea
GGCAACACCTCACGAGTCAAAAACCCCCACGGACCGGTTCCCTATAACAAGGAAAACTCCCCCTTCTACAACGTATCCCATTCGTCGCATTACCAACGAATATCCACCTTTTCCCTTCGGGCTGCCTCCTCGACTCCTCGACTTCTTCGTATGGTCCATCGAGTCCATGGGTCCATGGGGGTTTTCGTTGCCCGCCTCGAACGGCTCTGCTAGATCGTGGGGGACCGCAGCCGCAAAGGTAATGAAAACCGAATCATGTGATGGCTCGAGCGACCTGAGGAAGCCTGCTCCGAAAGCTGCTAGAGGTGCCCCTACTGCCTACCCCGGATTGTAAATCTCCCAAACGTGTCACCTGGTTTTGACCGCCGCCGATCTAGAAGACTTGGGAGTGTAGTTCTGCAAGATAATCAATCAATCTGATAGCAATTGCAGTCTTTTTTCCAATGTTTCGGCGCCGTCCCGTCCCTTCACCTCTAGATTGTAGAAGCTAATAGTCCGTAGACCGCCCGCTGCTGATTAACTAATGTTCCGCCGCCCGCCCACTTCCCAAACTTGACCTCTCTTTTCCCGCTTTCGCAAAACTCCACCCTCACTTTTTCCCTTCGTCAGCGAAGAACAGGCCCACCAGGAAAACCTCCCTCCTTTCAATTGAACCTCCCACTCCCACTCAATTGACTCTTTTCACCCTCCCCACCTCGCCTCACTCGCTTACAACAATGATCTGCTCGGCCTGTCGCCTCGCCGCCGCCCGCAGCAGCAGGGTCCTCGGCACCGGCACCGCCACCACTACCGCAGCCGCATCTCGATCCATCACCACCACGTCGTCTTGTTCGTCCTCCTCCTCCTTGGCCTCCTCGACATGCTCTCCCTCATCCCGCGCCGCCCTCGCCCTCTCAGCCTCCACCCTGCTCCTGCACCGCTCCACCCCCGCGCCCTCCTCGCCATCACCCTCGCCCTCGTACCACTCCCGCCGCACCCTCTCAGCCTCCCTCCCCCGGACCTTCCCCTCCTCCTCCTCCGGCTCCGCTGCCGCTTCCACCACCGCCTCCGACCCAGAACAACCCAGCATGACGCCCGCCGAGGCCAGCATCGCCGCCCTCCTCTCGGAAAAGCTCTCGCCCACACAGCTCCTCGTCCAGGACGTCTCGGGCGGCTGCGGGAGCATGTACGCCATCGACATCACCTCGTCGGCCTTCCGAGGCCAGACAATCCTCAAGCAACAACGTATGGTCAACGCCGCCCTGGGCGACCTGGTCAAGAGCTGGCATGGCGTGCAGATTCGCACAAAGGTGCCGCCGCAGGAGGTTTGAGAGACGAAGATGCCGAGCTCCATGAGGATCCAGCTTTTGCCAGGGCTGCTACTGGGCCTGTATTTAGGACCAACTGTGACCCCATTGAGGCGAATTCGAAGCTTCCCGTGGCTTGAAAGTCGTGGGTGTTGGCTGCAATCATGGCACGGCAGAGTGGGAGCATCGTCTCAGCCAGTGACACCATGAAAACCCCCCTCATTCCCCTCATCTCCATCCCCTCCCCTCCCCCATCTCTCGTCTATGCACCAAGAAACAAAAACGACGAAAAACAACATGCACAGACGATCCGAATTGGTTTCATCTTCCGGTTACGGGAACTCGAGGTCTGGAAAGAGCCGGAAAACCAAGAATCCTCGCCTGAAACTTATGTATATACCCTTGCAATGCCGAGGCTAAGAGCAAAGGCAAAATAGTCAGTCGGGTCGGCGGCTGGCCTTCAGCTTCAGGCTTGTGTGTAAAACCACTCTACTCTTCACCGCCACGTCGGTGCTGTAATCTAACTAACGAACCGAAACCCCTTGCTATTGCACTCCGCACGAATGCATTCGCGACATGTCGAGAGAAACCTTTACTTTTTCGTTCATTGGATCGTTCCTTTGTTGGGAAAAAAAGAAAAGTGTGCATATTGAAATCCTTCTCTAAACCAGCAAGTCCGTTACGCCTTGTACCCTTACAACCCGCCTATGGCGTCTATCCCCATGGCCCTCTGTCGTATCTCTAATCTTCTCAACGTAACGGCATGTAGCGCCTCTAGAAACACAATGGGACGAATACTAAAAATCTACCCTCCTCTTCCTCTCCTCTACTGCTGGAGGTACTTGAGAATCTGCTCCCGCTCCTCAACGGGCATGACCCTCAGCACCTCGCGCACGCCCGTCCAGCCAGCCTTGGCGTGGCCTCGGACGACGTTGGCAACCTCGGCCGCGAGCACCTCCGACTTGAGGGCCTCGACCTTCTCTCCAATCGCCTTGCGCTCCGTCTCGTACCACTCCGTAACAGCCCGGTCGTCCTTCTCCCAGTCGACGATGCCCGACCAACTGCGCAGGAGGTGCATGTACTTCTCGCGAGTCTCGACGACCTTGCCCGTCGTGCCCTGGCCGTTGGAGGCGTTGAGGATGCTGGAGCTCA
Source organism: Thelonectria blattea (assembly GCA_024115155.1). NCBI lineage: Eukaryota > Fungi > Ascomycota > Sordariomycetes > Hypocreales > Nectriaceae > Thelonectria > Thelonectria blattea. Next base: position 2,439 of record JAMQMW010002744.1, read on the forward strand.
TGCGGCGCAGGATGTACTCCTCGTTGAGACGGCGGCGAAGGCGCCAGTAGAAGTATCGGCGCGCGTTGGTCCACTCGAGCGCATCGCGAATCACTCCCTTGGCCTTCATGCGACCGGCACGGTCGTGAAGATCGGCAAACTGCACCGCAATCTGCGCGTACACGGGCAGGAGCTGCTTCTCTCGGATCGACATCTTCTTCTTGATCTCGTCCGTCTCCTCCTGAGACAGGCTGAGGTCCTCGAGCTGCTTCTTAAGGCCGGCATAGGTAGGGTCCATGCGGGCCATGGTGGCGACCTGCTTGTCCTTTCGGTACTTGATACCAATGATACCCTCGGGCTCGAGGACGCCACCACGCGCTTCGACATCGGCGTACATCTCCATGGCCACTGGGTTGATGGTGGGATCGACCACGACCCAAGATCCACCACGGAGCTCGCCGTGGGGAGGAATGTACACAAAGATGGGCTGCTCGAACTTGACGAGGGCATCGACGATGAAAGAACCGTACTTGAGCACCTCGTTGTACATGTCGCGCTGACCACCAGAGAATCCTCGCCAGTTGGCAAGAATCATCAGAGGAAGCTGCTCGCCGTTGTTGAAGTCGTTGATGGCCTGGGCCGTCTTGAAGGCCGAGTTGGGGTACCAGACACCACCAGCCTCGTTGCTGACCTGCTCGATAGAGTCAGGGTTGGCAGGGTCGGCGGGCGTGATGTTCTCGACGGAGCGAGTCTCGACAGCGATGACACCCATAGGAATACCGCCTAGACGAGCACGGCCGACGACGACAGTCTTAGCCCAGCCGCCGAGAGTCTCGACAAAGGAGCCCTTGTCGAACAGACCAGGCTCGAAGCCGTCCTCGCCCGCACGACCGCCAATCATCCAACGAACATCGTAAGGCTGCTTCTGGGGAGGAGTGTACACAACGTCACGGTCCCACTCGTCAACGCTGGGGCTGACAGGGACGGGGCTGTTGCGCTTCTCGGGAACGAACGACATCCACTCGACAATCTTGACGATACCGGCAAAGTCATCGTTGGCGGTCAAGTGAGAGACACCGTTGCGGTACATGATCTGAGTGCCGCCGAGCTGCAAGTTGGAGCTGTACACCTCACGACCGAGCAAGTTGTTCAGCGCGGGAGCACCAGTCAAGATGATGGGCTGGCCCTCGATCTGAACAGCACGCTGTCCAAGACGGACGAGGTAGGCACCGATACCTGAGTTACGTTAGCAATGAATTATCCAGGCAGACGAGGAAACTTACCAACTGATCGGCAGGTGACCAGGGTGATGGTGAAGATGTCATTGTAAGCCCTGCTGGTGGCACCGGCAATGAGACCGGATCCTCTCAAGCATTCGACACCGAGACCCTCCTCCTTTCCGATGACGGTGAGAATCTTGTGTCGCTTCTCGCCGTCCTCCGAGACCTCCTCGGTAATGACGTCCTTCTCGAAGCGCTGCTTGGCCTCGTCGTTGAGGTAGAGGTAGCGGAAGCCACCCTCCTGCTTCTCGACGTTGTTCCAGGCAACCTTGAAGTGACCCATGAGCTCGTCGGCAAGACCGAGGCGAGCTCCGGAGTTGGCCGACAGGTAGATGCGGGGAATGCCGAGCTTGCGAGCCAGCTCCGTGCACTTGTGGAAGAAGTCGTCTTCCTTGGGACCGAACGAGCCAATCTTGTAGGTAATGTCGTTGGCGACGACGATGAAACGACGTCCGTTGGGGTACTCGGGAGTTCGGGCTCGGAAGATCCAACCAACCATGCCGCAAGTGTTGGTGCCGGGCTCGCGGTTCACCTCGTCCAGGTTGTCCTTGTCATCCAGCACAAGCTCGGTGAATGTGATACAATCACCGACCTTGGGCTGCTGGGAGGCAAGGGCGGGCTGCTCCTTGACGGCCTTGAGCCAAGTGTTCTGGATGGCCTGGCGGAACAACTCGGGGAAGTCGTAGACGTACTGAGTGCCCATGAGGTGGGCCTTGTATCGCTTGGGCTGGAGCCAGTTCTTGGTGGCGTAAGGGGTAGAGACGGGCATCAAGTGCATGGGTCCCTTCTCCTTGGTGCCGCCAATGCTGTGGAACACCCACTCGCCCTTCTCCGACTTGCGCTCGGCGTACATGTCGACATCGACAACATAACCGGACGTGTTGGTGATGACGACACGGAGAGGGTAGGGTGTGCCAGTCTGGGGATCCGTGCAGATAATGCGAATCTCGACCTGGGACACACGAAGCCTCCAAGCGCGGAGACCGAATCGGTCCAAGAAGCCTTGGAGACTCTCTTCGACTTCACGAGGCTGGAGCTGGAAGACGGGGGTGAAGTTGATGAAGATGTGGTTGAGATCAGAGTTGTTGTTGCCAATAATCTCAAGGGCATCGAAGATGTCGTTGATAACGCGATCGGCCTCCGAGATCAGGTACTCGGCAGTGGGGATCTCGTCACGGAGACGGCCAGGTCGAATGACGGCACGAGTGAAGTATCGCTTGTCAGTATCCACGGTCTTGCCAACACCCTCGTAAACGTGGATGTTCTTGTTCTCGGTAAAGACGGGCTTGATGTGGAACTTGGCAAGACGGGCCAGCTCAAGCTGGAAAGCAAGAGCAGGCTCGCTGTGTCGGATGCTGTCGTCCTCGTGGTAGTCGGGGCCACGGAAAGTGTGGTAACCGGGATAAGAGCCATCACTGCGACCGCAGATGAAAGTAATGCGGCGAACACCACGGGCAAAGAGCTCCTCTCGGAACTGCTGGACAATGGGGACGATGCGCTCCAGGGTTTCCTGGTCCTTTTGGCTCTCGGCATCTCGGATAGCGACGTTGATGACCGCGGAGAGCTCCTCCTCCGGCTGCTGCTTGGGCTGCTGCTGGGGCTTTCGCTTGCCAGCCAGATCGGGGATCAAACCGGGCGTGGTGCGAGCCTTCTTCTGCTTCTGCTCGACGGCCAGGGACTCGAGAGCCTTCTGGATAAGATCCTCGGCATCGTCAATGTACTTGCAAGGAACAATGACACCCTTGCGAGTCGGCTCCTCCTCCCACTTATGAGACAGGTACGACATGTCGCTAATGGAATGGATGCGGTTGAACTTGAACTCTCCACCGCTGGGAGTCGCCGGAGTCGAGGGAGCGGCCGACTGGAGGGGAAGTCCGTACTCGGACTGTCCAATCTTGCGGAGCTGGAAGTCCCAAGAGACGAACTGGGGCAGGTCGAGCTCATCGGAGTGGTATTCGATCTGCTTGAGGATGTACGCTCGGTAGGCACGTCGAACGTAGACCTCGAGCGAAGCCAAATTGACCCAAGGGTCGTCGTGAGCGAAGAACAGGGTCAGGACATCGAAGACGGTATACTTGGAGTCAACGACCTCCTTGATCACGTCCAAGCTAGGCTCACGGTGGTCCCAACCAGTCTCGCCGTACCGCGATTCAATGACAGACGAGCGCAGAATGTGCTCCATCTGGGCGGTACGCTCCTCGAGGGAAGGAAGAGAGCACTGGATCATGATCTCGCGGGCCTTGAGGGAGACCTTGGAGGTGGCGCGCGACGACTGAAGCTCAGTTAGCTTGCGGAGCGTATCGCGCAGGCTGCGGGCAATCGTGCCGACACCGGGCTTGTTGGGGCGGTACTCCTCAAGAACGGCGAGAACGAGCGAACTCTTGGAGCTGACGCGGCTGTGAGACAGGACGGTCTGCACAACCTTGGGAATGTCATCCTTGTGCTGCTCTCGAAGCTTGAGGATGACAGACTCCTCCTGAGGCTGGTTCATGAAGAGGTTCTCGACCTCGGCATAGCTCTCGAGAATGCCCCGGATGACGTTGAGTTCTCGGTGCTTCTGGCCCTCCATGTACATGTCCATAACATGGGTGAGGGGCTCAAGAGTAGTCCGGAGGAGCGCGGCGTCGGCATCAGACAGGTTCTCCTCGAGGAACTTGTGGAAAGCCTTGCTGAGAGCCTTTGCGGGGAACTCGACGTTGTGGCGAGCCTTGGCACGGTCGACGATCTGAGTGAAGAGAGAATCGAGCTTCTGGGGCATGCGGGCGTGAAGGGCGGAGAACTGGGCGTTCCACTCGCTGAAAGGCAGCTTGGGATCGCGCAGGACCTCGATCAGCTCCTTGAGTGTCGAGGCCATGATGACGGAGTTGTCGTATCCCTGGAGGATGTTGCAGAGAATGTTGTACAGGACGGTGAAGCGCTGAGAAGGCTTGTTGCCAACGACAACAGGCTCGCCGTAGGCAGGGAGCTTGTCGACGAAAGCCTGAGCCTGCTTGACGCGGCTGGGGTCATCGAGGGCGAGGATTCCGAGGATGTCACCAGCCTCGAGGGTGGCTCCGGGCTGCTTGATGAGCTGCACAATACCGTCCTCCTGAGCAACCAGGGGCATGTACATCTTCATCACTTCGACCTCGGCAAAGGTCTCGCCAGCACAGACGTGGGCGCCGTTCTCCACGGTATACTTGACCAGCTTACCAGGGCTGGGGGATCGGAGCTGCGTAGGGTCGTTCTCCTGCTCCAACAGGCAGGTCTTGCTGTCAACGGAGAGGCGAGTGGCGCCAACCTCCTCCTTCCAGTAGACGTTGTGACTGCGTCCATCGAGAAGGATGAGGAGACCACCGTCGCTCAGGGCACGCACGCCGACAGAGCATTTGGAGCCGTTAATGAAGAGATGGTAGCTATCCGCGCTGGCGCGGGTAGCGGTGAACTTGTAACGGAAGCCCTCGTAGATAAAGTCGACGGTAAAGACGGTCTTAAGAATGTCCTTTGACGCAACTTGACCCTTCTCGAGACCAGTGCGGTACTCGGTGATGGAGCCTTCGCTGGCAATGTGAGCCTTGGTGACGGCACCGCACACGACGGCGAGCATGGTATCGGGTCGCTCGGCGGTGAGGCGCTTCGAGATGAGCTCATCCAGCCAGCCAGTGGAGATGGTGTTGTCTTCGAAGGCCTCCGTCTCGAGAAGCTTGATGAGGTACTCGACCGTGGTTCGGAAATCACCACGAATGCTGAGCTCCTTGAGGGCGATGACCATGTGTTTCCGCGAGGCCGATCGGTTCTCACCATAGGCGAAAATGTGACCGAACTGACTGTCGGAGAAACTGTGAATACCGCCCTGGGCGGCGACGGAGAAGTAACCCCAGACGTTGGAGCTACTTCGGAAGTTCAGCTCGTGCATGACACCGTTGGACGGCTTGAAGCCCTCGCCGGGGTCTTCAGAGGTGATACGGCAGGCCGTGCAGTGGCCCTTGGGGCGAGGTCGTCGCTGGGTCTGGGCGGTGCCCTGGCTCTTGAACTCGAAGTCGATCTCGCCCGAAGTCTTGGGGTCCACGCCGTACAACAAGCGAATGTCACGGATTCGGTGGAGGGGCAGACCCATGGCAATCTGCAGCTGAGCAGCGGGCAGGTTGACGCCGCTGACCATTTCGGTGGTGGGATGCTCGACCTGGAGACGGGGGTTGAGCTCCAGGAAGTAGAACTTGTTGTCGGCGTGCGAGTAGAGGTACTCGACGGTACCGGCGGAAACGTAGCCGACCAGCTTTCCGAGACGGACGGCGGCATCCTCCATGGCCTTGAACGTTTCCTGGTTGGCAATGGTGACGGGAGCCTCCTCGATAATCTTCTGGTGGCGTCGCTGCACGGAACAATCACGGCCAAAGAGCGAAATGTTGTTGCCGTACTGATCAGCCAGCAGCTGGACCTCGAGATGGCGGGCGTTGCCGGCCAGCTTCATGATGAAGATGGGAGAACCGGGGATCTCGCTGGCGGCGGCCTTGTACAGGGCCTCGAAGCCGTCCTCACTGTCGGCCTTTCGAATACCCTTGCCACCACCACCCTCGGAGGCCTTGATCATGACGGGGAAGCCAATCTCCTTGGCCTTCTCCAGACCCTCCTGCCACGACGTCACGCAGCCCTTGGAGTAGATGTCGTCGGCGACGGTGACAATGCCCTGCTTGTCCACCTCGACCTCGTCCACGCCGGATCCCGACCAAGGGATACAGGGCACCTCGGCATGTTGTGCTACAATTGTGGAGGAAATCTTGTCGCCGAGCGATCGCATGGCAGACCCGGGGGGCCCAATGAAGACAATCTTGTTGGGAGAAGCCGCCAGCGATTCTGGTAGCTTGGGGTTCTCGGAAGCATGGCCCCTGTCACACTGGTGTAAGTAAAAAGGCTTCAAAGCATTGGCCGTCTGACCTCCCCGCGGCCTGGTGGGGGGGAAACACCAGAAATTGGGTGGCCAAAAGTGTTGGGGAGCCGTCACTCACCATCCAGCCCACACGGCGTGGACATTCATGCGCTCAGCAATGTCGACAATCATTTCCACGTTGGCGTAGTTGTGGTTGTTCGTGCCGCCGGGGACCTCGACGTAGTGGTCTGCCATTCGAATGTAGTCTGCGTTGGCCTGCAGATCTTCGGGGGTCGCCATGACGGTGAAGTGAATGGCTCGCTCGTCGCCGAACGTCTCGTACGCCCATTTTCGGACTGATCGAATCTCCTTGACGGCGGCGATACCGTTGTTGGCAATGAGGACCTAGCAAGAAGCTCCTGGTTAGCGAATTCCGTCCAATGGCGTCCATTGCGCGCCAGGCTTTCCATTGCGACACATCCAAGGGGCTAGGCGCAGAAAACTCGCCGGTGTAAAAGCGCCGAAGGTCCAGCAAAGCGATTTGGGGCAAGTCTCACATTGGTAATGACGGTATGACCACCGTTCTGAGCAACAAAGTCCTTGACCTTGCTAGGAGGAGCGCTCTCGGTGCGGTTGCCCCCTATGAAGTGGTCCGCGATGTTGTGCTTCTCGGCATACGAGGCCTTGCCATTGACGTAGGGCACCGACCGCCCATTGGCACCGTTGACGGCACCAGCTGAGATCTCAGTCATGGCTGCTTGGCTGTGTATGTGTGAATGGGAGAGAAGCGGAGGAGAGGACGAATCGAGTTCGAGATTGGAGAGGTTTTCGACGAAGAAGGGGAGGAATTGAGTTGCTCGGCGTCTCGGTCAGGGCGTCATGAACCGGGACAAAAAAAAATGAGAGAGAGAAAGCGCAGGGGTAGCTTTCCGGCTGGGGGAGAGAGGAGCCTTTGCGTCGTCGAGTCCGTGGCAGGCGTCGGGTATACGCGCTAAAAATACAGTGGACGCAGGTTGGAAAGAAGAAGGAACAAGAAACTCTCCCGAGGAATGAAGAGTCTGCGAGTCCTCTCTGTATTTGGTGTTGAGGATTATTAGGAACAAGGGTTTATAGAAGGAGGAGGAGGAGGAAGAGATGAAAATCGAATCGCGACGGAGAGATGCGAAATATGCCGTAAAGTAAATAAGACGGGCGGCGCGGCGACGGACGGGGGGGTGTGCGTGGTGGGTGGTGGGTGGTGGCAAGCTCTCGGCAGCTGCTGGGAACGAACCTGAACCAAGAAAAAGAGGGCAGGCACGCAGACGCCCGCACTTTACGCTAGAACTGTTGGGAGAACAGAAAGATGTCAGCCGGGGCCGGGGGGAGAGACTTTCATCAACAGCGACAAATCAACCACGCCCCAAAGAAAGAAAAAATTATGGAGAGTGCAACAACACGCTTGGGTTCTTGGGGATTGCTTCACAGTGCCATACGGTCGAGTTGAATGGATGCCCCACCCAATGGCTCTTGTCAGGAATCTCAGCATCCCGGGTTAGCGAGGTTGCGATGTGGTGATGGCTGCTTGGCCTGGCTGTCCGCGGAGAGCGAAAAGGACCCCCAGGCAGACATGGCATGCATTGAGATTCTGAGGGAATGAGGATGTTCCTCTTGCCACTTTGCTCTTGGCTCGGTACCCGAACCGGAACCCGGGGAGAGGGGAGGATGGAGGGGCACGGGACGGGAGGGTTTTTTTTTTTTTT
>JAMQMW010002745.1:0-10233 GCA_024115155.1 Thelonectria blattea
TTTTTTTTTTGGTAACAATTCTGATTTCTGGAGTTTCTGGGGCATTTTTGAGACAAACTGTTCAGATAACCTAGGATAGGGTGCAAAAATGGGACTATTTACTGTTCAACACTTTTTCCTAGTTTCTTGGGAGCTGACATTAACGCCGGCGAAAGCCTTCGGATCCATTTTGAGACCTTGTTTGGCACGATGTAGCCATTTCAAATTAGCCCGAGGCATGTAATACAATTTTGCATTCTATGTGATACTATATTCCAAATGCGTTCCTTTCCATTGCTGAGAACTTCCAAACCACCAAGAGCATGACAAAGTGCTACAAGGTTAGAGGGCGCCCTCTCTCCTATCCTCGTGCACCTTGAGCACAAGGCCAATCTTCTCAGGCTGCACTCTCTCCCAGAGGCTACCAAGCCCCAACTCCCTTCCTCGCTCGTCCTCGCGTCTAAACCACTCCTCAACAGTCTTGATACGTCCGGGGTGAATCTCGTCGAGTAGCTTGTAGTCCTTCTTGATCAGACCCTTGTTGTCGGCCGAATGCCGCCACAAGTTCCACCATCCCGTGAAGTTGTCTCGGTACTTCATGGTTGCCGGATCCTTCGGATCAGCGTTGTATCCGGTAGGGAGCTCGGCAACAGGAACTGTGGCAAAGTAGTCATCGAAGCTCGTGTCGATATACCTTGCTGGCTTGCCCGTGACTTTCTGGAATGCCCTTGCGACCTCGGTGTAAGTTGCATGTTCGATGGCCACGTCAAGATCCATCCCATTCGCGCGCTCGGGATGATCAAACAACCACTTGACGTAGTACCCGCAATCATCAAGTGCAACCTCGGGCACAGCTCCGTCCCCAAGAGGCACGCGCCAAGTGACGACGCCATCTTCGACCAGGGGCGGCATGGGCGTGTAGGCGTGAATGGCCATCTCCATATACGGACCGGTCGAGAATAGAGCAGCCTGCATGCCATGGTGCCGGGAGACGTAGGCATTCTGAGACAGAATCCATTCACCGATTCTGCCCTTGGCGTCGTAGTGACCTCCACGAAATTCGGGCTTGTAGCCACTCAGCTTATAGGCGTAGGCCAGGTTGCTGTAGACGTAGAACTTGACTCCTTCTTCAATAGCAAGCTCGTAGGCGCGGATCGACCAGTAGATCTCCGTCTTCTCGCCGCAGTTGAAGCCGTCAATATTGACGAATGCGCCCCAGGCTCCGCGAAAGAGCTCCCTAAGGGCTTCCTCGGATGCAAATGAGCCCACGACGGGCTCTACGGTGCCAGGTGAGCCGTAGGACTGAATCTCTTTGAAGCGAGCATTCTCTGGATCGCGCGTCAAAGCCCAGACATGGTAGTCGCCAGACGTTGCCAGATCCCTGACAACGGGCTTTCCCTGGGCGCCGGTGCCGCCGATAACTGCAATAACACGGGGAGCCATTTTGCGTCGTAGTTGTAGATTGAGTTGTTGATGTTTGTGTATTGTGTTTCTCGAATTGATGTACTGAAGAGCTTTGGGTGAGAGTTAGGAGCTGGAGCGCAATTATATACTTATACATATACTCCTCCTAAGAAGGGCATCAGTGTGCGATTTCCTGCAAGACCATGGACGATGCTCGAATACTCGGACCCCTTACGTAAATGACTAGACTGATGAAGCATAGTTATGTAACACCGCACGCTTGACGCGTCTCGAGTAATCCCACACACTATTACGTGAAAGATCCGGCTCGGAATGAAAATGGAGCACTGATCAGGGCATCGGGATATGTGGTTGAGCTAATCAGCCGGGATCAATACCTATAGAGAGCGTCACCGCCCCACGAGAGAAATCATGATCGAACGATTAGCTACGAATAGGATGGTACGCATAACAAATGACTCTATAAAAGTTCAATCTAATACATAAAAGACTCACAGATTAAGGCTATATTATACTCTTCCAGTATCCCGAAATATGTCTGGAGGTCATATCGAGTACTGGCATATCATGCGCTGAAGGAGAACAGGGTACAATTTGAGCAATGTGTAGGTATATTAGTAATTAGTGCCCTTTCGGCTCTAGTGCCGCCGGGCGTAATGAATTGATTGATTGATTGGTAGACTATGCTTCCAAGGCGTTTGATTTCCATCCCCTGAACAACATTTGATAACCACCAGACTGCTTAGTATTATTGCGCATGGCTAAAGCCAGTCTACTCTAAATAGCACTAGAGATCAAGTTCTGCCCCCCCACCCCCGGGGCCCAAGCGGGGAAAGGTCCTGAAAAAGGGAACCCCGTCAGCATGTCTAGTTAGCCTTAATTGACTCAGAGTTGCCCTTCTCAATGATGGCGTTTCTAGACAACTAAGAACTACACCAAGCATTCGACCCTCCTCATGGGATTCGGAGATGGTCCGCCGGGGAGCTGCAAATGCATCTTGTGATGTACTGAACAGTGAATTTAGAAAGATTTTGTTCCCTTTCTACGCATAGAGTTTGAAGCCCTGAGTAGAGACGTTAGTGGATGTGTCCCAAAAGTTTAGAGCATATGTACCTGTACATTTTTGCCGGTAGTAGTTGTTGGAAAAGTACATATATATGTGTCAAACGATGGACGATTGGAAGGCTGCCTACTGCTTTGAACGGTCCATTGCGGCTCAGGTAATTAACGCCATTTATCCGTACCTCCTGAGGATGGAATTGACAGACCCTAAGCAGGCTAGATATTACTACTTGAAAATGAAAGCAGGGACAAAGGCCTAAAATTAGATCACCGGCCGTTCCAAAGCGAAGAACCGCGTCCGGAGGAGAAAACAGTGACTCTCTCTAGGATGAACTCCACGTCCTTGGGATATTTTGTTGACTGATCTACGGTTCCATCTTCGGGTCGAGTGCGAGGGTCTGATGAGCCTGGATCTCCCTGGAGCCAGAGGTCTTACAACAGGACAGACGGAGCCGTGAGGCTGGTCGAACCGTAGCAGTTGGTACACGACTTATGTACACTTTGGCCTTGAGTTAAACATCGACTGTTCTCCCATCTCACTTTCAGCACTCTTCAACACACTGCCGATCCAACATACAAACAATACTCTTCTCCCTCCGATCGGGATCCAACTGTTTCTTCCGACGTTGGGGGATAAGCATATCCTTACTCCCCTAGACATGTCGTTTATAATGTTGAAGTTTGCGTAATCGTTGATTTAGATATTTGGTTGCGGGTCCTCGGTATTGGAGCGCCCTTCCTGGACAAGCACACGTGCAACCGATGATTCTTTGCGGAATTTCGCCAGGGCGACATAATCCGGGTCCTCAAATAGTGACTTGACTTCTGCCTTGCTCGGGAACTCTAGAATCACCATGCGCTCCTAAAACTCTTCGCCCTCGATAGTCGAAACTTCGTCACCCCTTGTGAGGAACCGGCCGCCGTGACGCTTTAGAATGGCCGGTGATTGGGAGGTATACTTCCGATATGTCTCGGGATCGTGGATTGTCATGGTGAGAACCCCGTATGCGGGCATGACGACGGCGTGGTAGCGGATACTCTAACAAAGAAGAAATACTAGAATATTCAGGAAGGTATGCAGTTTCAAAGTCAAGTTAGAAGCGGGCATGGAAGATAGACGGATTCAAATGGTGTCCGTGATTGACAGGAGGAAGGGAGCTTTCTTGGAGCAGGCTAGAGATTGCATTTTATACCAGTTGTCTTATTTGCGCAGAACTTGCTTTCTTTGAAATGCCCATCACTACATACGCCCTTCGCTCGACGCCCCTCGCTCGATGCCCTGCACCCGTGCCCTGTGCCCTACTGGACCCTTCTCTACATCCCTGCCGTCGGATGACACACAGCATCACGGCAGAGAGTAAGAGTTTAAGTACCCTCTTTTGTGGGATCAACGGAACAAGGCCTAGCCGCTAATTATTTGACACGGGTTCGTCTACTTTTATCTAGGTACTTGTTTATAACTCGCGAGAGTTGTTTCCACGAGCCAACGCTGGACGCTCAGCCAGTGTCTCTTGAGTAGAAATGGTTTGAGACGACGATTCTAATGCTAGTTGGGCCCAAACTCACCAACAGCCCAAATAATTCTTCACGGGATTGATTTCTTGCAAAGACTGTTCTACTGGGCTCGTATAGGGTAGTGGTAGCAGACAGCGGCGCTCTCTTGTCTACCATTATCGGTCGGCTGAAGTTGGAACTCATTTTTTACCATTGGAACATGACTTTCTTCCAAGATTGTCGTGAAGTGTTTCGGTCTTTCGGAATTGATTATTCGTCTCCTTCAACTCGAATGTCCTACATTAACCCTCCCTACTATCCAGAGCTGTATTTTACAACTATAGGAAAAAGTCGGATAACAACAGTGAGTGTATACATATCCCTAAAATCAACATCGAAAATTTCCCTTCCTTCCTTAGACCTAGTGCAGTACCCAGCATTAAGCAATGCGACGACCGTCGACAACCTTCTATCGAAAGGATAACAATTCAGCGATCTGAAACAAACTCTAGCCCTCCTCAGGTAGCGCCCCGATATTTATCCGATACGGGGCCTTGCTGCGCCCCAATCGAATCTTTTTGGGCCAGTCAGGACTCAGGAGTCAGGAGCCGCCGTAGTACGAATAGGAGCAGGTTTCCGTTAATGACCTTAGCCTCGCACATTCCTCCTTCCATAGAAATCAAGGCATTTTCGCTGTTTGTTCCGTATGCTCCCTACGAAGTAGAGCATTCACAACGCAGTTCTTGACAAATCTCACTTATTCTATCTTTTAGAGTCGTTCTTGCTGCTCTTGTTTCTGCTTACGCTTCTTCCCTGCGGCCTCAGTTTCTTTGGCACACTCCTCCTTTTGACCCTTTCGCCTGTTCCATATCCACACAAGCTATGATCGAGGAAGAATGGAGATATTTTGCTCCAGGCGGCTCTGTGATAGCCACCAGGGGACCAAGCACCTGGTATATAGTCGACTGGGATCAACGACGCACCATTGATGTCACCATGGACGAGAAGCAGGAGAGCGCAGATTGTGCCACTGAACACCTCAAAAAGTACATCGACACCATCGGAACTAACGTCTACGCTATCCATCTCTCACTAGACGGTGAACTGATGTCCACTTCTACCAATCCCGAAGACGACGAAGCGACCTGTGTCTACTACCCACCGCTACAAACTCTTCAGCTGGAAGGCGTCAAGACTGTCCTCCGGTCGGATCTCGTGGAGCTGGATCGACTCACTCCGAATGTCGACCTTGTTTGCGACGTACCATGCGTCGGCGGAACAGACTCAGCGGGGACGACCCAGACGAGAAAAGTAGTCTTCAAGTACTACTTCCTCGTCCAATTCCAGCTCAAAGTGTGGCATAAGATGAACTTATGGATGCGCCTCCCTCCCCACCCAAACATTGTTCCTTTCGACCGGGTTGTCCTGGACGAGCTCCGCGGCAATATTATTGGCTTTACAAGCCTTCACATCCCCGGCGGCACCCTCAGCGGGAACAAGTCGCGGCCCTTTAAGCTCAAGTGGCTTCGGCAGTTGACCCTCGTCATCGACGACTTAAATCTCAAGTACGGCATTATTCACCAGGATGTTGCTCCTCGAAATCTCCTCGTTAACCCGGAGACGGACGCGCTCATGTTGTTCGATTTCAACTATAGCAGCCGGATCGGAGACAGTACACACGGCGAAGGCCGGGATGATATCAAGGGAGTCATCTTTACTCTCTATGAAATCATTACCCGCGATATGCATTTCCGCGAGGTGCCTTTCCATCGCCAAAATACAGCCGACGTCGAAAACATTAAGGACTGGGTGCAACACTCAGAGGTTAAGCTTGACAGTCCCGTTTCGGAATACCGATCTGTGCTAGATGAGTGGGTTAAGAGGAGGCGGGAAGGCAAGAAGATGGCTGCGTATACGGAAGCACCCGAGTTCATTAACTGGCCGAGTTTCCCATCGCCACCCCCAAAGGACATGGTCTTTGGAGCTGGTGAGCAAACGACTGTTATCTCCATGGTTACCATGTACGACCTCCGACGAACGGAACGGGAGCGGGGGACTGCAATCCTGAATTGGGAGCGGCCTCTGCAGACCATTATCGACAGTGGCAAGCGTGTGCTCGCAAATGGACGACTTTGCAGTTAGTTTGGATAGCTTATGGCCCCAGGGCTCAAAGCCGGCCCGCAGCCAACTGACAAAGCATAAGTTTCGGCCAGATGAACAGAACTTGCTCAATGGCATCGAAGGCCATATTCGCGCCTGTGACGAGGACATTAAGGACCACATAGCGAGATTGAGAAGCTCAACGACTTGTCGACAAATTGTGTCAGGAAAACCGCTCGTCAACTAAAGTACCCTTTCAAATATAGTACTCACAAGCACTCCCGTTGTTTCGAAGCGTCCGAAGCGTGTTCGAGACTTTGGCGAGCGTTTGGGATCCCGATGTGTTGCCTGATCCGTGATTTGAAGAGCCTTCTGTCTCCTCTGCCTCACTCCTTGGACCGGATAACTCCCCCGTGTGCGGCATTGGCGTTTGGCAACGAGGCAGCTGTTCGACTGCTTCTAGAGAAGGGGGCCAATATCAATGCACAAACTGGGTACATGGACGACCCTGTACGACTTTGTTATTTCTCTCTAAATCTCAATCTGATCGGTTGTCTTACATAGATAAGTAACAATGCTCGCGGCAGAGTGCATATTTCCGATCCAGGTTCTGCCCCTAAGACTACCTACATACACTTCCTGCCATGAAATATCAACCCCCAGAACAAAATCATGTGGTGGTGCTTAGCCTCTCCTTCGACACCAACCGACCAAGACCATCTCTATACTCCATCGCCACCGACTCCCTCCTCCCGACATGCTGAATCTTGCCAACGGCCGCCGCAGCCTGAAGCCTGTCCTGGAGCTCGCCGCCAGGAGCGTACGCCAGCGTCGCGAGAGAACTGTCCTTCCACGCTGGCCACCCCAGCCTATGCGTGTCCCAGATGGATAACAGAGCGAAGACGAGGCCAAGTAAAAGCGTGGCAGCAGGCAAGCCCAGGAAGCTCCATATCACTCGGATGACGACGATGTTCTGGGTCGCCTTGCCCGCCACAGCTGCCGATTTTAGCTCACGGTCGCGCATCCACTTGTTCAGGCTCAGCGCTACGTTGGTAAATGTAGAAGAGACGTTGCCCGAGTCGCTCAGGCCGAGCATGAACTCGGTAGGGGTTTCTCCTCCCAGAGATGGATAATGGAAAACTTGGGGAACGACGAAAGACTGCAATTCGATTCGCAGGAGTCTCCTACAAAACCTTTCTGGAACACGTCAAGCATTGAAATGACGGTCTCCTGCGTAATATTAAACGTCTGCTGTGACAAGTTGGCAGCGCGCGGCTTGAAATCGTCATC
The DNA here is from genome assembly GCA_024115155.1 of Thelonectria blattea. Lineage (NCBI taxonomy): Eukaryota > Fungi > Ascomycota > Sordariomycetes > Hypocreales > Nectriaceae > Thelonectria > Thelonectria blattea. Next base: position 7,351 of record JAMQMW010002745.1, read on the forward strand.
GGGAATGCGGAGCTGGAGATTGGAGAGCTCGACCCAACGGGAGTGGCCCATGTCTAGAGTGTTGTTCATGTACCGGAAGAACTCTGTCACGTTTTGGTGTTGGGTTGAGTCCGTTGGGCCATACTGTACCCCATCATAGACATAGCTGAGAGGCATCTTGTCCGTCCAGGAGTTTCGGGGCTTCTCGCGAAGCACGCCTTGATCGAGAACAGGCTCATACTCGTTGATGCAGAAGTACAGGCTGCATTCCTTGGCCGTGATCTTTGTCTCCTCCCAAGTAGTCTCGTTGTTCATCCAACTCGGATCTGCTTGTAAATACTGAATGGCGAGAAGGAGAGTCTGCATGTCCTGGTAGGTGTGCGTTTGTCCGGGGTTCGTTGTGATCTTGGCTGATAGATACGTGTCGGCGCATGGTTTTTGCATGCTTTCACACTGTCTTTTCCCGTCGTAGTTGGACAGGCTCAGGCTTCCACCCGTGGTCGACGTAGTATGTTTCGTATACGGCATCAGCTTTCCGATCCCATCTGCAAAGAAGTTTGATTTAGCCGCCTGGTTGCTCACATCAGGAGGCGTATCGTTACCCCATCGGAAGGGTATAGACACATGGGTAATCTCTGCAGACCCTTTAGTCTTGTTGAGATGCTTTGACAGATCGCTGCACTTAGAGCAGACTGCAAGAGAGGCAAAGCTGTCCCAGGAGCAGTTGCTCGTCGTGCACGTGTAAGATGGCCAAAGGTTCTGCTGCGTCGTGAGCGGCGAGAAGCCGGTCCAGACAGCCGCCAACGTGCTCATATCGGCTTTTATGTCTTCGAACATAAAGTCCGTCCCGTAGTGCATCGTTTTGCCATCCGGCCCTGGGAACTCCACCTGCCCTACTCCGAACTGTCCATCGAACGTCAACGAGGTTCCAGAGTCCAGCATGGAAGACCTGCCAATCTCCGGGGCTTTCCCAGAATCTGGTGACAACCCCGCATATTGTGCGCTACTCAAAGTCACCGGTTTGTTTTCCAAATCGATAATGGCCTGGAGGAAAGGCTCAAATGCGAGAAGGATAACGACGGTAATTGCACCCAGAGAGCTCCAGTGTCTGAACACATGGTTAGTTCAAGTTGTCGGAGAAGAATAATTGCGTCTCGACTTACGGACGGCGCAGAAACGACCTCATCAGGCGGACACTGCCCCAAGGTCCCCGGCTGGCAGCATCGAACCGATCAAAGTCAATCAGTCGTCCGGGGTTCTTGCTGGCCCAATTCCACTTTGTCTGAGAAAGACACATGCTGATGACAAGGGTGAGGGAAGCGTTTGCGATGCCGGCCAGGATGGAAACGACGGCGTTGAGCGAAAGGGGAAACTTGGTCCATTTCGAGATTGGTTGGCCATCTGATGAGGCGAGAAGGCACACCAGCGCGATGAAGGATGCAATGCTAGTACCGAGCCCTAGAAACTCAAGCCACCAGGTGCTGAACAGCTTGTGGGAGTTTCTGGACGACTTGGCCTCATCTGATGAGCTGTCATTTGACGAGTTGTCATTTGACGAGTTCTCATCTGACGAGTTCTCATCTGACGGGTTCTCATCGGTTACAATCGACGCCTGTGCTGAGAGCGGCGACAAAGGCCTGTAGTCAACCTGAGGTAGGAGAGGATGCCGGCTAGGCTCAGATGTTTGTTGGGAACGGCTGTAAGAGGGTGGTGGTGATTCAGCCATGTTTACTGTGGCACCGCGATGATTGTTGTTGGGGAGCTTGAGGTGAAGGTGAGGGAAGAGGGCCGGAAAATATAGGTGGAAAGGGCACACATATCCTATTCAACTTACGTAGAGGAAGCTTGTTTCATCTTTAGATTTCATTTAATATCCCATTGAGGCAGAGTGCATAGTGTAACTGTTTGGGGGGCTTGGGTCTGGCTGGTGATACGTATTAACGGCTCCCAGTTGCTCAATGCATAAGCCCCTGGGTGAGATATGCACGACTTGCACAGCCACAGGGAAGACCTCGTCAAATAGCCCAATAGTCTTGCGTGCGTCAACATGTTATGCTGTATTATGGAACCGGCTTTTGTTTGTGTTACCAAGACTAGGCAGCTCCCAGATTCCTGAGCGTGCTCATCGGGAACTTTTGAATCGTGCCAAGGCACAAGTATTGCCTTGCTCCGCCCCCTGAGGATCACAAATTCCGAGATGCACTCAGCACTGCCGCTGACAACGGGTTGAATCCAGAAGCCTACGAGGCAGCACTGCACCTCAGAGGCTCAGAGAAATGACCATGTCTCTCGACGGCACCCATCCTTCCTTATGGCACTCTGGAGCCTTCAAATTTTCATCGGAGTTCTTTCAATCGGTGGGGTCCGCAGGTTTCCATCACTCTTGCCCTTCCCAGCCTAGCCAAGGTAGCTAAGGGACGCCTCTACGAATAGATCACCATAAAATCGGGCTCGTTTCCATTGTGAACTGGATAAGGAAGACACGCTCTCCCGCATGAGCTAGGTAATTGAGCTTGCCGGGAGTGCAGGGAAGTTTACATTGCGTAGGAATTCCGTTGCGAGCTTTTGTGGAAGTGTTAAGATAACATAACTCATTAGGGCACAGATCTGGCAGACTCAAAGAGCTACACTTTTCCTGAGGGTCAGAAATTCAAGTACCCTATACCTCAGCACCAAGATCTGCCTTTGCGTCCACAATTAAAGGTATTGTATTGTATTGTATTGGTATAGCTGTTGCGAGCCTAACTTAAGACTATCCAGCGGCGCTTCCAGTCCAGGTGGGAGGAAAACCTTTCCATTGCTTTTTCGGGCATCTCGCCTTTACTCTTGCTTCTGGTTGGTCGAAAAACCTCCCACCGATTGCCCTCAACTGCTCTCTAACTCTCCGTTCTGCTTCCTGCACCG
>JAMQMW010000278.1:0-16352 GCA_024115155.1 Thelonectria blattea
AAAAAAAAACTGGTAGAAGCTTGAACCACAAGAGGAGGAGATGATGCGCTGAAGAAAAAGGCCATTCACTTTAGCACGTACATAGCATTCTTATTCTCCCCCCCCTCCTGGCTGCGGATATCCTAGTCGGTCATTTTTTGCTTTGGTTGGTTTTTTTCCTTCCATCTCCTTGTATCACATCCGCTTTGCCAGCGAACAGGAACTGCTGCTCTGGGGAGGAAAAAAGAGGCAATTTTCTTATTCTTCTCAAATGCTGAGTGGGGGCGTTTGGGCAATAGTGTTTTTTTCCTTTTCTTCTTGTTTAGGTACTGTCGATGCAATTGGAGCACCCCTTCTCCTTTATCCAGAAATTGCCTATCGTTTTGCCTGTCGGGAAACACCCATAACGAGAGAGCAAAGGAATGCAAAGCGAATGCGAAACAAGACAGTTCTTATATTAGCGCCAAATGTTCCCAAACACCGCACAAATCTCTGGTGAGAGTTGGAATTTCTATAATTGCAACGTACATCGTCCTGGTGTGTTGGTATATACATATCGTCGTCATATCTGAGGAGAGGAATGCAAAAGATATGCAAGGCAAGACATGCTACCCTCTCCTGATTATACATGCATGTGCGAGAGTGTATCTGTTTCTGCATCTCCTCGTCTACAGGCCTGCCCTCGAACCCAAAACGCCCCAAAATTTTCTGACTCCCCCCCTTTCCTGGTTTTACAGTCCCGAACCTCATGAGTGTACATGTCCTGAATTTTTGGGGTTATAAGCGGCCCTGGCGCATCGAGCAATGGTATATGAGGGGCGGTGGTGTTGTGGTGTTGTGTATTGTACATGGGGAGGCTTTGAGATGCTTCTCAATGCCGTTGTCCCCTTTTGATCGTGGTAGTTTTACAGTGTTGTAGCCTCGTGGTCGACATCTGGAGTTTTCGTCGTGGGGTTAATTATTTCGTGTGTGATATTTCGGCGTCGTTCGCGCGGCTCGTTTAGGCGGGAGTGTGGAACAAACGGAGGATGCCTTCGTACATGCCAAACATGATGGCAGCGCTGGGTACGGTTCGCATGAGATGGGGAGTGAGGCCGCCGTAGAGACCCATCAGGCCCTCCTCAACCCAGACGAGCTTGAAGCACTGGACCAGTCCAGTGTACTTGGGCAAGCCGTTCTCCATAGGCGCTTGTCGTAGTCGGGTTCGCGCGACCTGTTCATCCGAGTCAGTACCAATGCCTCTATTTCACCATCTATTGGGAGAGCTCATACCTCGTGGGGATAAGCAATGACGGCGGCCACCAGCTTTGCACCACCAGCAGCGCACGAGTTGCCGAGCCAATCGACAGTCTTGTCCCACACCGTCTTCTCTCGACCGCTTCGGACGATCAAGGCTTCTCTGCGGGCAAGTGACACCTTCATCTGCTCGTACAGCATCCATTGCATGGTCGACTCGACAACTCCGAGGTAGCTGGCACTCATGCCACGGTACAAGCTCTTGATGCCTTCGTTTCGGATGACCTGGCGCACGCAATCGTAGCTGTTGCGGTATTGGCGCAGCTTGGTACCGCTACTGCGTTCCGAGACGTTCTTGTCGAGTTGCAACCGAGTCTTGACCATCCAAATGGGATTCGTAACGGTGGAGGTGACGACGCCAGCGGCAACACCAGCGGTAAGGTGAACCCAAGGAGCTTCCTCGCCGTGGTTTGCATATTCAGAGATGATGCGCTTGCCATTGCCGTAGACGTAAAAGTTGATGGCACGGGCAGGAACCACGCCGACGAGATTGGGACCAAGGCCCTTGAAGAGAGCGCGCCCACCTTCGGTCCTGTATACGGAACCGAGGATCTGGAGGGTGTCTGTGAGGTGGTAGATGGCGGCGCGGGCGGGATTGAGGTGGCCAAGAACTTGCGCCTGGACTTGGCGCGAGGCACGAATCTGAGCTTGGTAGAAATCAGACTGCAGGCGAGTCTTGAGGACGTCGAGGGGTGCCGTGAGCGTTGCGGCCGTCATGCCACCGACTCTAGAATTGGCGATTAGTGTCCAGTTTTTTTCTGCTGGTCTCGACCAACGAATGGGAAGATTTTGGTCTCGACATACGCTCCAGCGAACATGTGCACCCATGACTTGGCGAAGGGCAAAGCCTTCACGTTGCCTTGCACAGGTGTATCGTCGGGAATGACATCGCCCGTCTCCCTCGATTGGATGAGGGCGGCGTGCTCTTTGGGGGAATGTGTGTGGTGGAAGGGCCTCTCGTCGCGGCCGGCGCCGAAAGGAGGTTGGGGGATCGTCATCTGGGAGGCAATCGTCATGGCTGGGTTGAGATTGTAGTCGAGGTCGATTGAGCCGTGTTTTGGTGCGAGGTCCTGTGAGATGCTCGCGGTCGCAAAGAGTTTGCGCTCGGGATGACCGGCGACGAGGGAGGATTGTTGAAGAGGTCGAGGGAGGAGGAGAGTTTCTAATGGCTGGACTGATTCATTAATAAAAAGGCTAGAGGATTGTTGGAAGGACGCTAATATTGGACAGGTTGAAATTGGAGGGTGGTGATGTAAACGAAGAGAAAAAAAATTGTTCGAATGTGAAGACTTGAGCTGGAGTCCTCACGCCTGGGGACGGAACAAGCAAGCACGAGTGACGGCTCCTGTAAAAGTTCGGATTGGGTCTAGAAGCCAATTAAGAATCGACTTTTTTTTCGGCGCGAGCCCCGGATTGGCCAGACGCGCTTTTCGTTTTCCGCCCTAAATGGCACACGGGCAAGGGAAAGTGGGCCATCGAGTGAGAGGGTCACCAAGGTGTGAATAATGGGACATGGATTAAATCGACACAGTCTCAACACCTCAGGCATGAACATCACGACATGAAGGAGCAATGGCTTATGATGAATGAGTCGAGTGACTGCTATTCTCTAGATGACTTAAACCTCTCTCGGCGACATCTATATTGAGCCATCGTTGCTCAATGACCCGCCCGTCATCACCATCGAACCCTTATGGCCCTGCAGCGGCACCTCTGGCCAATTCTCAGTCGGCCCCTTCGTCAGACTCAGCCGATGTCTCTCTGATCGCAGGTCGAACCCGCTCATCAATCCAGAAACCGGAGGCTCCAAGGTCGACAATTGAGGCCCATCTCGACTCGGGCATTTGGAAACAACCCCTTTGATCATGGCCAGTGTTGTACCTGGAGATCTCTCGCCTGAGCTACGGCACTGACAGTCCTGGACGAGTGTCATGTCAGAGACGTCGGAACCGCCCTCATCATCTCGTGGCCCTATTTCTTGCTGGAGTTTTCCCACTTCCTCATCCGTCACAGCCTTCCAACCGCACTTAGCATGCTTCTTGGTACATCCGGCGCACGCCGTCAAGTGCTTCACGCATGGAATCTTCAGTCGTCGGCATCTGTCGCATGGAGGATCAATTTCGTCCCCCTTGCGTAGCCGACTCAGCCTCCGTGTAACAAGAGACCGAAGGGCATCCTCTCTGCTATCCAAAGCCGATCCCGCCGCACAGCTCGAGCTGTGTCGACTGCCTGACAAGGGAGTGACAGGCCCATCAGCGTTACTGTGCGACGGCGATTGCTGTCCCACGTTTTCTGAAAGCAGTCCGTTCCTGGATATCGAACGGGCATGCCGCGGGGACTCCGATGCAACCATGAACTGTTGAAGTAGATCTGCGTGGAGATCGTATGGCGAGCCACACCCAGGTCCTCCATGAGTTTGTCTGAGACATGAGAGTAAGGGCGTCGTGCCACCCTGTTCAACGTAATGGCGTTTGATGTCTTCTTTTCGTCGGCCGAGCCTGCGGTTGAGGCTGTGAGCTCTTGCTGCCACCTCGTCCGCCTTCTGGCACAGCATGGCTGTCCTTTGCTCAAGGATATCCAGAGTCGTCATTTCTGCGGCTTCATCTTCCTCGAGTGGTTGTTCAAGTGGAAATCTATCCAGGGCACCCGACCACACGAGTCGCCAGTCGTTCTCGGTGATCTCGACCTGGGTCCCGTTGACGATGAATCGACACCAACGGGTGCCGTCGGATTTGTGAATCAAGGTATACTCCTTGGGATTTGATCGAGTGTAGCTGACAACATCGAGCCAGCTGATCGGATTCAAGAAGGGAACAGGTTGCGAGGTGTTGATGGGCCCGTCGAAAAAGCTCTCAATACCCCTGAGAAGGCGAGGGCCTGTTAGCTTGGCTCCCATACATATCGCAAGACTCTCTTGCTGGTCCATGACACCTAATTACTCTAATTAGCCGATTGTGAACAGGCCATCGAGGAAATCCACGCTGGGGCTTACTTTCGTACTCGTCAATGAGGCCAAGGATGTCTGAAAAGGTAGTGTCGTCACCTTGAAGAAGGCGGAGTCGAGGATACGACGATCTCGGCAGATAGTGGACGGATCGGGCCATGTCTTGAGTCTTGGTTAGTACAATTCGTCAGATTCTTCTCCTCATGGCTGCTCTGGATCGAACCCCCCCAAAGTCGAACGTCTGCGCGAAGAGGAGTTGCACTGATGCTTGGCGAGTGCCACAAACGTACCTTGATGAAGTGGATATGCAGGTTGGCGATGCCTTGGCTGCATTTCAGCATCGTCCACATCCCGCTTTCTCTTCTGAGACTTGGAATCGATGGAATGGGCCATGTTGGAGGTGTGGGATGCTCGTGGAAGTATTGGAAAGAGTTTGGACCTGGGGGACCATGAAGGAAAAATAAGAGGACGAGGAGAATATGGGACGATAAATTCACATCAGATGCATGCTGACAGTTCCAAGTAGGTGGGATCCTGGAAGCAAAGCGTTGTGACGAGACACCACCGTTCTCCCTTCCGCTAGACTACGAGGAGTCCTGGGGAGAGAGCGGTCTTGGCTCGCGTGCGTGCACAGCGATGAAGAATGGAAGGACGGGAGAACAACAGACTGGGGGGCGAGAGGCAGTCCTTGGAATACACGGGACGCGGGAGAAACATGCCTCAAGTGCCGGCCGCCTTGCCCTGGATGTGGGGAGGATGGAGCGAGGAGAGAAGCAAGGTAAGACATAGCCACAAGTAGACTACCTATTTGATACACGGGAGCTTGTACTCTATCTCTCCAAAACGCACAGGAGTGAAATTGCTACAGAGGAGCTTCTCGAAACTGTACAAGAGCGTGGGTCGAGACAAGGTCGCACGCAGGGCAGTTGCATAGCCACACGGCAACAACCGTCATCAGAAAAAGACGAATTAGACGCGTCCAGACAAGGGGAGACGGGAACAAAGATTCCCGGCTGGCCCCCTAGAGCGCGATTGGTGAGCAAAGGAGGAGCACAGACGAAGTAGCAGGATGTGGCCAACTTTTTTGATGCACGAAGGGCGATCTTATCACATGTGGGCGGATGGAGTCCCATGCAAGAGCGGGAGGCAACCTGTCGGCAAACGGCAACGGGCGCCTGGGGTTTCCTCTTTCTGGTCGGGGTTTGATTGATTGCGAGAGAGAGAGCAGGTTATTGTTTCGGTGGCACATGAGGGATATTTGCTTGCGGGTTTGTGTGGAAAGGGGGGCGGGTGACTTGGTGTTGACTTTGACTTGGATGGACGGGATGACTTTGGATGTGGTATCGACTCTAGTACACAGCTCCGAGTAAGTAACTTACCCCGGAAAGCTCGGCCACATGCTACTATGGCCCAGACGAGGCTATGCAAGAAAAAAAAAGAGAGTATTTTGTTACGGACGTAGGGATGAGACTGTAACTGATCGACTCGACAGTGAGTGACGTACATCACTTCACATCCTGAGACGAGGCAATTCTCCGTCAGCAGGCCTCATAGGATCGGCCCATACAGAAAAGGACATGGCCGAGAACAGAGCGTCGATGCAATATGGACATGCGTCGACTTACATGTCAACTCTCAGTGCCTCTCGAATGAGTTTACCCAATTAGGCAAGCCCTCAAATAAACACCTACCCCCTCCCCAAATCCCACAAGCCCTCCCGCCTCACACATACATCTAACCCAAAACCGTCGCGCACCTCAACCCCACCAATCCCGCCCATCATCAACATCCATCACCACCACCACCAAAAGCTTTGTTTCCTGCTCCCCCCCGCCTACGCGCCTCCAACACGCCCCCCGAAACCACACATCCGAACCGAAACAAAAATGTCCGATAGACCCTCGCACCGAGGCGGCCGCGGCGGAGGCCCCGGCCACCAGGGAGGAAACTTCCGGGGCGGCAGAGGCGGCGGCAGAGGAGGCGGTCCCGGAGGAGGTCACGGTCACCGCGAGGGCGGCGCCGGCGAGCGCGAGAGGCCCAAGAAGGAGAATATTCTGGACCTGGCGAAGTACATGGACAAGCAAATCACTGTCAAGTTCAATGGCGGCCGAGAGGGTACACTTCACTAAACTCCCCCCTTGTGTGAAGGCTTCCAGGCAGCTAACGAGTACGCGCAGTCAAGGGAACGCTCAAGGGATACGACGCCCTCATGAACCTCGTCCTCGACGACGTCCACGAAGTAGTCCGAGGTAGGAACCTTGCCCTCCATCCCCCTCTTCGTTCCTCCCACCGCTGACATCAGCCACCCCCAGATGATCAAGGAAACGATTCCACCCGCTCCCTCGGCCTCGTCGTCGTCCGCGGCACCCTCCTCGTCCTCGTCAGCCCCGTCGACGGCAGCGAGGAGATCGCCAACCCCTTCGTCCAGGCCGACGACGATTGAGCGCCCTCGTTGCGCAAGGAAAAAGACCTTTTGGGAGTTGAAACGAAACATAGACCACCAAATGGGGCGTCGGGCCGCTTTCTGCAGCGGCGATGCTGTTGCGCGCAGCAAACACGAGACTTTATGCCCTCGAGACCGTACCTATCGTCGGGAACCCTGACCAGCTGGGGTCTAGAGGGGGTTAAAAGGAAACGCCAGCATGGCCCATGGCCGGATACTCATGGCGGCTCCAGCCAACCGCGACACGCAATCCTAGGAGCAGACATCCTGCCATCTAACATCAACGTAATCCTGTCGTATTGATGTCTATTGAATCGAGACAAAAATATCATAAAAAGCCAAAATAATACCATCGACTCGCCGCTTCTTCGCTCTGCTCTTCGCCCAACCAGATTCTTGACACGATTATGACAGCCCAAAGGGTCCAGCGCCAATGCAAGCCCAGTCCCCCCGAGTCCCATCCGTATAGTTTCCCCCCTTTCGTGCCAGACGCCGCTCTCCCGCTCCGCCGTTTCCTCCCAGTTGTAGGTAATCAAAACGCTCGTCTTCTAGCCAAGCCATGGGCAAATGCTGTCTTCAGTGGGGAATCATCGTGTCACCGTCCTGTAATGCAGGGTGCGCCCATCACCGCTCGTGTCGCTCATGCTCATGCCCGTCTTTTCCTAAAAGCTTCGCCCTTGTTTCGTGCTGCCTTTGACGAGCTCGCCGAACGAGTGGCCCAACTGTTTTTTGAGCTCCTTATAGCTCAAGAGAAAGCTGGTTTGTTCGTCTCGGCTCGTCAAGCAAACCTTCTCCTCGGTTCCGGCATCCAATTTGCTGAGGCACCGCAGCATGTGTCCCATGTCCAGGACGGGATTGCCGTTGCTATCCACCTGGTGGAAGACGTAATCCCGAAATAGCTTCAGCATGTAACGTTCGCCATTTTCTGACCACGCGCGATCTCCATCAAACTCTTGCCGCTCGTTGACGCAGCCGAGCTTCATCATTAGTCTGACGAGCCTCCCATTTTCCACCTCCTTGAAGAGGACGTCGTCTAGTTTGTCGTTGGAGTGAAGAGATTGGTCAAACGATGCCATGACACGACCAGAAATGCCCCGGATGAATTCGTCTATCCCCTTCACCGCCGGGGGAGCTTGTGGTGTGAGGAGCCAAATGATCGTGTCCCTCAGCTCCACAGAGTATGTTCGGCTCATCTGATCCAACGATATACTGAGGTTGGAAAGCTGGATTGGTAGTGTGTTTGTGGTCAAGCATAGCAGAAGCCTTCCGAATTGGATAAAGTCGTCTTGCTGAAGCTCCTGGATAGGTCGCCGCGTGTCGAACTTGACGACGTCGAGAATCGAGCACGCACTGAGTCGAATTCGGTCCTTGTTGGTGACTATGATTTTGCTCGGGTCGATGCATCGTGCCGCGAGGTTAAGGGAATGGACCGCCTTGAGCGCGTTGGCAATCTGTGTGATGTATCCCCAGAGCACTGCCTCAGCTATAGGTGTCTTTTGGTGGAATCGAGACCCGTGGGCCGGGCTTGATGACAGATGGAGCTCCGTGAGGGTTTTGGAGAGGGGGTGGTAGTCTTGTACAAAAATGAGAGAACTGTCGCCGAATGCCCGTGTCGTAAAGGCATCCAAGATGGATACCACATTGCCGTTGTCGATACGGCGCCATTCCTTGACCAAGCGGATAGCGTGTTCGTTGGTAAGCCGGTATCCTTCCAGCCTTCGGAGACAGTATATATGCCCCGTCTTGCTCGACGTAGCTTTGTATACCCAACTAGGGTACCCAAAGATGTTCGCGTTCTTTCTATGGGTCGTGTCGAGCGCGACGAGGGAGTGGTAGTTGTCCAGCTGAGGGAGTTGGGAGTTGGGCATCACTTGTAGGGCCGCCTCTGCCCTCCTGACGTACTCCTCTCTCAGTTTCTCGGGAATGAAGAATTCATGCGTCATGCGCTGGTATGGCAGCAAGTCCTCGCGGCGGGGTCCCACATTAGCATATAGGTGATGTTGAAGAGGTTGTAGGGTCGTCGGAAAGGCGCTTTGCGCTTGGAAGTAGTTGGCTCCATGGCCTCCGAGAGAGCCATGATCATCGGCATAGGGGTTAAATTGAGGCGTGGGTAGGGCCTGGTTGACAGAAGACATAGCAAAGGGGTCAAAGGAGACGCCGCCATCTTGGCTGCCGCCGTTCGTGTTGGACTGGGGCCATGTTAGAGAAGACTGGCTGCGAGAGGGATGGGCGCATCTTACTGTCGCATTGATATCAAAAGTAGGGGTGAATTCGCGGATTGCGCCAGGATTGAAGGTAGTCGAGTCGCTGTCTTGAGAAACGCTGGAGTTTCCGGCTGGAGGTTCGCCTAGTTAGCGAAGGGTTGCTTCTGTTAAGAACAGGGAATATACCAGATAATCCGCGTGGGGTAAAGGCAGGTGCGCTGGCTGCTTGGGAGGAGAAGGTGGGCTTCTTCCCTCCGGATTGGACGCTTGCAGGAGTGAACGAGGGCGATTCAACGTTTAGAGTCTTCTTGGATCTAAGCGCGATAACGTTGTCAGCCATTGCCCTGATCAAAACTGCAATTAGGTCTAGGTGATGGCGTTGCTCTGCCGGTCGCCGATGTAGGTCGCATGTGTATCCTCAGTTCGCGGGTCAACAGCGAACGACGCGTAGAACCGGCTGGAACTCGACGGAACGCGACCGCCGAGGCAATCGAGGGCACTCGCCGATCAGGTCAACACGAGATTCGTGGAAAGGCTAAAGATGCCCTCTTGGTGGGATAAAGCATCTCTCCATTGGCCCATGCACCAAGATATCAGGCGATACAAGCGAGCGTCCTTCGATCCTCGCCGTGACGACCGTACCGGGTTGCGCCCTCGAATGAATCCAACATGCTTATAGGTGGTCGAGAAGGGAAATCTGATAGGCAAGGCCGAGTTCGTTTTGGAATTCGGATTTGATTGGCCACGACTCGCGACGGTTGGACTCGCTATTCGTCGAGGCTCGGGCGGGTGGTGGCATCTCCTCGCATGGGACTGGCGGCAGAGGAAGATGGCTTGGAAGGGACACACAATGGGTTGCGACCTACAGTTCTTGATTTGAATTTGTTTTGTTCTGATCATGACTGTATGCGCAGCCCTGATCTTCGTATCGGCAGTGACCGTAGATGAGGATGTTCCGGCAGAGGGTGTCTTTGTTCTCTGGGAGCCAAGGGTCAGCGCGGGGCGAATGGGCCGAGTCGGCAAACGAACCTCGTCCTTTGGGCCTCGGAGAACCGACCTGGCGACGAAGGTCGGCCGTCTGGTATCGTGATGTGGCCATGGTCAGTAGAAAATGTTGGAAAAGTAGCCACCTCCTTGGTCGAATTTACGACGTCTGCACGCATTGTAAGTGGCCGGGGCAAGGGCAAGGCGAGTAAACAAAGAGTCGATTATAATCGCAGAGATTTCGAGTTGGCCCGCAAGGTGCCTATCGTTCCAGCTCAAAGGGTCGGCGTGTTTGGGACGTACCTAACTCTGGCAAGCATTTCCCATGGCTCAATTGATCGAGGCGACGAGCCGCCCATGGATGACGGGAAGCGGGGGTTATCGGCGGGCTGGTCGACACAGCCAGAAACGCGCAGGGTGGGGGTGGTGGCAGCAGAGAGGAGAGAAGTGAGGGCACAGTCGAGTCTTGAGACGTGGCCGACGTCGCCTTCGGTCACGAAGCGTCCAAGTTCGTACGAGGCGGCGAGGCCCCGGGGAGATGTAGATATGCAAGCCCGTCGGTGGGGAGCGAGTTGCTGGCAGAGTCAAGGCAAGACTTGACAACGTCGCGAGGAAAATGGGGGGCAGCCAGACTGTCAGAGTGCTAAGAAAGTGTGGACGCGCCGGCCATTAAGCTTGGGTGAATCAGGTACCCCACTCACCTGTTTTGTGTGGGATGGTACCTCCAAGTCCCACGCCTCCCCCCGCCGTCGTCCAATGACGCCAACTTTCCGACCTTGCGGTGTTGATGTGCGCCTCCGCTTAATTGCATCAACTTTCCCCTTTGTTGCATGACTCCCATGCGCCTGGGGCTAAGGTAGCTTCAACATGTTCGGCGAGAGCCTTGGATTCAGATAAACATTAGTTCTGAAGGGCGAAGGCTTAACTGGTAGTTTCCAGGACAAATTTCTTCGACTTGGCTGTTGGCACTTTCCGACTGCTTGTCGGCACCTGTGTAGATTCTGAGGGCTCTTCATTTCGAGCCCCTCGACACCGGCTACACGAATACTCTGGGGTCCTTATCCATCAACCAGGGTTCCTCTTATCGAGACAACCCGACGATAGCGCCTGCTGTCTCTCCACAATCGTCACCGTCACCGAACCTCCGAGGCTGCCATCCGCAGGAACCGGCATCGGATCAACACTGGCAATTACCTTCCCTTAGGCACTCGCCGTTTTTGTTCTGCCTTGGTCAACCTTATTCCCGCTCGTCTTTGGATTTGGAAAGCGTTTAGTCCAGCCCCTTCCTTCCTTCCTTTCGCAAACCCAACCTGGCTCGCGTGCGCATACATCCTGTCACTGTCAGCTTCGGTGCACCATCATCAACACCTCTCGACCGGTTATCGAGGTCCATCACTTCCACAAACACCCGAGCGGCTCACGATACAAGCCATTCACTGTTAGACACTAGGCGACTGTGTTTTTCTCTTCAACAACTGGGGGAAGCCGGTTTCGAGCCCGGGAAGAATGGCGGAGGTTGAATTCGACTTGGGACAGCTGTCCACAAGTCAACAAGAGGCCTTGAACCAATACACCCAAGTCACAAACCAAGAAGTCAACGAGGCAATCACCCTCCTGCGACGCTCAGAATGGAATGTTCAGGTACGGTTGCGACTCGCCTTCCTTGTATTTTATTGCTGCTGACCTGGATTAGATCGCGATTGCCAAGTTCTTCGATGGGGAAGGCCCCGATCCATTAGCACAGCCGCTACCGCCTCAAGACATCCCTCGAGCATCTGCCCGCCATGAAAACCTCCAAGAAAGCCTACTATCCGAATCCGCACGGTCTCACAGAGGCTCTCAACGACAGCGAACCGACCCCGCCCCCAGAATCGTGCCTCAAGGTCAAATGACCGGGCGAACACCTTGGCTTATCGGACTGCTCCTCGCTCCGTTTGGCTGGGGATGGAAAGCGGCGTCCACGCTGCTACGCACAATACTCTACGCCTTTACCTTCCTACCCGCATCGATCCGTCCGCGTGCAGTCACCAGCACCTTCTCGACTGGGTTTAGAGGAACAAATGGGAGACGGCCATTGATGCCTCGAGACACGGCTGCGAGGTTCAAGCGGGAGTTTGATGAGGAGTATGGGGAGAACGAGCTCCCATTCTTCGAGGGCGGCATTGCCCAGACGCACGACCTGGCCAAGAAGGACCTCAAGTTCATGCTCGTGGTGCTTATGTCACCCGAGCATGATGACACCGAGTCCTTTGTCAAAGACACCCTTCTCCACCAGGAAGTCATCGACTTTATCAAGGACCCTACAAACAACATTATCCTCTGGGGCGGCAATGTGCTAGACTCGGAGGCCTACCAGGTTGCTGCGGAGTACAACTGCACCAAATTTCCCTTTTCGGCCTTGGTTTGCCTGACACCCAAGGAAGGCAGCACTCGAATGGGCATCGTGAAGCGTATGGTCGGGCCCATGCCCGCCGCAACCTACCTTTCGGAGATCCGGGCAGGCATGGATAAGTACAGAGCCGACCTGGACGGAGTTCGAGCAGAGCGCACGGCTCAAGAGGTAACAAGGAACCTGCGGACAGAACAAGACTCGGCTTACGAGCGATCGTTGGCCATCGATCGAGAACGTGCCCGGCAGAAGAGGGAGGCTGCAGCCACGGCCGCCGCCGTCGAGAAGAAGGCGCGGGAGGATGCCGAAGCTGCGATTAGGCTGGAGGAGAAGAGGCAACAGTGGAGGAGGTGGAGAGCGTCAGAAATCCTTCCTGAACCTCCAGCCGGGGACAAGAACGTGGTTCGGGTCGCCTTGAAGATGCCCGAGGAGTCTGGCATTGGGCGAATCATCCGACGATTCCCACAGGATGCCCATCTAGAAGAAGTCTACGCGTTTGTGGAGTGCTACGACATCATCCAGGATGAGAGTAAGGGAGAAGGCGAAGAGAGGCCGGACGATTACGAGCATGAGTTCAAGTTTCGCATCGCGTCCATCATGCCACGCATGGTTTACGAGCCCAGCGGGACAGTCACGATGGGCGAGAAGATTGGCAGGTCGGGCAATCTGATTGTGGAGGACATTGCCCCCGAGTCGGATTCGGAGGACGACGATGATGACGAGGACGATGAGGCTGAGGATGACTAGACGTGTTGGCGACGAGCGGGTGAAGGAGGGGTTCGAAATGCACGCGCACGACGAAGCTCGTGCATAAGCGTGTGTACGTACTAGTATGCAGAAAGAACTCTACTCGCGGACTTTTCGCATAATAATTGTTTATAATCACAGCCGGTGTTACGAGGGAAGATGCGGACGGTTGCAGGGTCTTTTTGGGGGGGAAACACATGGGGACGAGGCCCTTGCATGTCCACGTTTTCACGGCGACGAGAAGGAAACGGGATGTCATTGATCGGCGACGGTTTCTCCTTGGTCCCGAGACATGGTCAAGACGGACGAGGTGTAAATTGGCTCATGGAGGAGCTGTCATGTAGGGATGCTAATGCGACCAAAGACTCGACGACGCGTTCCCGGTCTCTCCAAAGAAAGTTGGATGGCATACCGAAGGGGCGTCATGTGGCACTCGGGGTCGCGGCGAAAACGCCACGCACGTTGGTTTATTCTCCCTTGTAGGAAAGATACCAAGAGGTTCAAAGAGGGGTCGCTTGCGTATTGTGGTGAGGCTGTGCAAGGGGACTATGCCCGAATGTGAATACGACGAGACGTACTTCGTAGGGGCACGGCAATAAAGCTGCCGATAGTCTTGGACGACGGGAGGCAGCCTAGCTAGACAACGTGTCGTGTTTTAAATAAAAGTGCCAGCTACCGAGGAACGGTTGGTGAGTGCGGTTTTCCTGCGTGTCGAAAGTCGAGATATTCGTCTGGCTACCTAATTCCCCGGCCGGTGAACCGACTCGCCCGAGGGGCCGTCTCTCCTGCCTTTTCCAGTACTGATCAATTTTTTTCGAGAATTATTAATCACTTTCCGGCTCTCGCTTGCGGCCCAACTTGTCGACCGACTCCCCGTTCTCCTCCTCCTCCTTCGGCGCCGATGACTGTGACGCACGGGGCTTTTCCCAGCCAAACGCCCACCCCCGGACTTCACGACATCTAAACGCTCGATTCTGCGTGGAGTGATTCAGGCAGGCACTTACGAAATCGGAAGCAGCCGAAACGAGCTGCAGCGAAGCTGTGTCATACTGCGTCTAAGAAATTTGGCGGATCATCGTCGGAATCCTCCCGTGCACCGAAACTCGAAGACTCGAAGACTCGCCTCCTTTCATCACCACGGGGATCCCCCCAAGGATCCTTGCACTCTACTTATCCCAGACGCCGGGTCTCCAATCAGTTGGCGCTGCGGCTGGAAAGGGCATCAGGGTCCCGACCAACAAATCTACCAGACGAGGAAAGCTCTTGTTTCACCACCACACCATCGCCATTTCTTCCTGTTGCCATTTTTCACCTCTTCTTTTTTTCTCTTTCTGCGAATCACCCATCGTCGTCTTTAGCGCTGCTCTCCGATCCGTGGTCGCTCCGTCTCGTGTCCTTCTCCGCCCCCCGCTCGCTCGTCCGCTCGCATCTTTCTAGCACTCTCCCGCCGTGGCGCAACCTCCGGAGCAGCAGCCATGAAGTCCATGAAGGGCCTCAGCGTGAATAGGGTCTTTGGCAGCATCAGGAAGAAGGCCAGCAATGTTTCGAACCGTACGCGCCCCCCGGAAACCCCCTTGATGCCCGTTCCGACCTCTCCATGGTCGATATATCTCGGAGCCAATCTGAATAGCCACTGACTGACCTCCTTGCAGGCAGCTCCGATAGCACCAGCGGCACCACTCCCGCCGCAACCCCCGAGATCACGGCTCACAACAGCGTGGTATGTCCTGTCCACCCCTTTTCGTGCGCCAGCCACCAAGGCCGCGAAGAACCCGTGTCTCGCCCGTCGCGCAGAACTGACACCATTTCCAGAAAGCCTTTATCGAGTCTGGAGGGAAAGCACAGGTAAGTCGTCCTCGTCCGACGCCCCGTACATCTCCCCACGCATCAGCTAACCATCGCGTGCGCGCCCATGATAGAGCGACGAGGTTCTCTTCCTGCCCCCGATCGTCGATGCCGCCGAATCGTCTCCCAGCGCCGCCGCCGAGTGCGCCCGCATCATTCGCAAATACATTTCCAAGGACTACCTCGGCCGACCGTCATGGCAGTACAATGCTATTATGCTGATGCGCATCTTGACCGACAACCCCGGCGACACCTTCACGAGGAATTTCGATCAAAAGTTTGTCGATACCGCCCGCGGCCTGCTCAAGGCTTCTCGCGACCCCAGCGTGCGACAGATCCTCATGGAGACGCTCGATGACATGGAACGCACCAAGGCCGACGACGAAAACTTGACTTTGATTATATCCATGTGGAAGAAGGAGAAGGAAAAGGCAATGAACGAGAATGGCGTATGTGTCCGACCCCTCCTCATGTTGCGAAGCCATGTCCAGTTACTAAAGCCAGTCTCTTCAGGGTCGAGCACCGCCCGGGCAGATGATGCCCCCTCCGATGCCTCAGGGTCAGCCTGTTTACAACCCCCATTCGCAAAATTACTTCGCTCGAAGCCACTCCAACAAGAAAATGCCCGACCCTGTCGAGCTGTCCAGCCGCCTCGAGGAGGCCAGGACATCAGCCAAGCTGCTTGAGCAAGTCGTCATGAACACTACACCATCGGAGATGCTCAGCAGCGACCTCATCAAGGAGTTTGCCGATCGCTGCCAAAGCGCATCGCGCAGTATCCAGGGCTACATGACCTCGGAGGACCCCGCGCCAGACAACGAGACAATGGAGCACCTCATTGATACCAACGAGCTGTTGCAGACGGCCCTCAACCAGCACAAGCGGGCCGTCCTCAACTCTCGCAAGCACCTTGGTCTTGGTCAACGGACCTCTACTGATACCCCCGTTAGTGCTCTTCATTCGGAAGCCGGAG
Organism: Thelonectria blattea; assembly: GCA_024115155.1. Lineage (NCBI taxonomy): Eukaryota > Fungi > Ascomycota > Sordariomycetes > Hypocreales > Nectriaceae > Thelonectria > Thelonectria blattea. The sequence goes on from JAMQMW010000278.1 coordinate 15,805, forward strand.
ACCACCATGATGATCAGACGTCAATCGCACCCTCTCGCGACGTGCCCGTGTCCAACTTGAGCAGTCCCGTCAGCCACACGGGCAAAGGCAAAGAAGCAGACTTCCCATCGCCTGTTGGCCCGCCCCCATCTGCGCTGGCCAGCGGCTCTGGCTATAACTCATCCAAACCCCTTCCCGACTCCCCCTCAGACGACCACCTCGCAGATCCTCATCACGGTGGATCGTCCACTCAGGCAGGCCCCGGCGCCAACGGCGAGTTCTCGGATAGCAACCGCTTGACCTACGAACCGTTCCACCCCGGTTTCGGTACGACACCCAACTTGGACCTCAAGACACATGGGCGACAGCGGGACGAGGTCTCGGATGACGAGGATCTTTACAGCGCACCGCCGCCCAAGACCAACGAACCCATGTACAGGTACTAGACCATAGGGACCGCGGACCGAAGGGCATAATGGGGCCGGGTGAAAACGTGGAGGCGGCAATGCATAAGCCGTGGACGGATTTATAGTTGGAGCTTTTGCGAAGTCGGATACCTTTTTTTTTTT
>JAMQMW010002759.1:0-17704 GCA_024115155.1 Thelonectria blattea
TTTTTTTTTTACCTCGGGCACGGGGAGAGACCTTGTTTACTGGAGAAAAAAAATGGGAGCGAGGAGACCAGATCTCTGGGGAAACACAAAAAAGGTCGGATTGAGTTGATGAAGTCTAGATTCTCCCAAGATCGGTGGGTTTCTGACAGGTGGTCCCAAGGTGAAGGGTTAGGTGAATGTCACGGTGAAGAGGGAACAGTCTGTAGCCAAGACATTTTAACGGTTGGGGTACATGCATTTTCGCTGCCAACAGCGCGTGAGGGGTAAGTAGTTGGAAATGAAAGGGTCGGCTTGCTTTTGCGCCCTTTCTCCAACTCGCGGTATCGGAGAGAGACGACGAGAGAGACAAGAGAGGGAGGGCGCGATAAGCCGTGGCGGCGCTGAGTGGGCGGCCACCTCAGCAGTTTGGGGAGGGTTGCGTAGGTTCGCTGTGCACGGAAGATTGAAGTGGACATGGGCATGGTTATGGATAGGTATGGATGAAGGAAGGGCCTGTGCATCCATGTCCGAGATAGTAAACTCCCTGAACCCTGCCTTGCCCTCACCAACGCTCAACTTCTTCACATCACAAGCAAACCTGAACATTCGTAATGGCCGTGACTGTTAACGGGCAAATCCTCCACGAAAAGCCAAAACCACGCGGTGCTCGGCCAATAGTCCGGAAACGGAGCATGCCTGCTTCCGCCAGAATTGGAGGCAACTTGAAATGCCAAGACCATGCTCCCCCGCACTTTCTCCTCTTTTTTTTCTTTTCCCTCCCTCTCCCTCTCGGAGTCTGCTTCTGTTTTTTCGAGGCTGCTCTATCTATCTCTTCGCCGTTGGCCGGCTACCTTGAGCCGCAACCCCTCGCCCCGTCGCCCTCTCCAGTGAGAAGGACGCATCGCATGCCTCTCCCATGGGATGGGACCCTGATGAGGCTGCCCGGCTGACGAGTTGCGGCTGAGGTGGTGTTTCTCCCTCTCGTTCTTCCTTCCTCCACAGCGGATCCTATCCCCTCACCACTCGTCACCAAAATCGTCGGCGAAAGCGAACTTGCCAAGACACTTGCGACCGGTCGAGCCCCCATGCCAATTCGTCGTCCGCAACCGCCGCCAAATGGACAAAAAACCACACCATGCCCGGCCATGTCCTGACTCCTCACGAGAGACACGGCCTCCCAAGGCTTCGGGCGCGTCGTGGAGTCATCTCCAAGATGCGCATGGAGTCCCGTCTCTGGGGTCTTACGTACAAACAATCCTCTCCCCAAGATACCCAACAAGATGCCCAAGATGCTGTATGGAGTCGCCTCTGGGGTCTTACGTACAAAGAACCTTCCCCCGCAGAGGAGTCAGAGGAGCTGAGGGACGGTACTGGCCATTCCAAGCATTTGTCCGCCTGAGCACCGCGAGGCCACTCTCCGGTCGGCAGGTTTCGCCTCCTGCCCCGTGTGCGCGCAGTCCGCTAATGATTCGGGCACATGGAAAAAAAGGCAGAGTGAGACGGAACAGGGACCTGGCATGATTTGGATTATTTGTGGTGCGGTCACGGTTTGCTGTGCGCGGCTCGGGAGGCATACGGGATGCGCAGGGCATCTGTCGAGAGAGCTCGCTGTTGGCTTCCCTATGCTGGGATGAGCCCTTGCAACGAATGCCGCTTGGCTGCTGTATGCTCTCGTGTGAAAACAGCCTGATGCCGGTTCGCCCCTCCAAGCCGTTCGTTCGGGTTGTGATCTGATCTCTGGACTGAACTTGACACTTTCGGGGAAATATACCCAACGATAACGGTGTAACTGCGGCCCCAAATATTGAGATTAACTCTGGCTATCAAGGTCCAGTCAGGACGTTTGGATAGACTGATAATCGGGACGAGCAACTGTTTCCATGCTCCGCCGGCGGCCCTCGGTGGAGAAGAAGAGGCCGTCTCCACTAACAGCCTCTGGGGGTGGAATCGCAGTGTGGCTGATAACGACGACTTATCGTGGACGGGTGGGAGGGCTTGACTACAGACCATGACCATCATTGCGCCCAACCAAAATGACATTATGACACTGGTGACGCTGCCCTGATCGATTGGAGTCTTGGCAAAGCATCAGCTAACGGTCAAGGCCGAAAGGCTTCTCTGTCTGGACTTTGGGTGCGGAGAAGGCGAATTCTGCGCATGACTCCCCCTCGGAAAGGGAATCTGCAAGGACGCGAGCAGCAGGTCAGGGATCAGATGGGTAGAAACCATGTTGGTGTTGGGGTTGTTTGCCTGGAGTGTGCCACTTTATCCGAGAGCGACTCTACGGTAGTAATTACATCCCACACGAAATAATGGCAGAATTATGCTTCCCTCTGATGAGGGCAGTTGTGCTTGCCATTGCTTCCTTCCACATCTTCTTTTTCTTCCTTGCAGACATTGGCGCCAAGCTAGGCAAGTACTGGACATGAGGAAAGATGCCGTGCAGGCTCCTTCCCTGACCCAAGGCCCAAGGGGAAAAGAGGCAGTCACCCCCGGTCCCGACTAATGCCTAAGGTTAACAGCCTTTAGCTTCCCATCTTTCGCCTCCATCTCCAAATCATCTTAGTCCTCTCACCATGCAACTTCACCGTCCCACGCGCATCCGCATCCGTGCTCCCCCCCCTTGTTCGATATATGGATTATCCAACAGCGGTCCGCCTGCTCTGCTCCAGTCGTCGCCGTGTTTCCCATCGGACGCTGCACCGCAACATCACCAACCGACCGACGGCGTCTTGGCAGTCTCTCATCAGCCGAGTCATGCGAGTCCGGACAGTAACGAATCCCCCACATCAAAGGGTACCTCCTTGAGGCTCACGGCGACTTCCCTCCAAGAGGACCGGCCCGGGAAACTGAGAGTGCTTCCAAACTCGCCCAGGCACCGTTCCCAGCGGACTGGCTCTTCCAATTGATGCCATCGACACACATCCACTCCAGAGCCTCTCGAGTTCTCGGGTATCCCCAGGCCCTGTCCCCTTCCCCCCCCCATATCCCGAGAGAAGTACGATCCACAAGGGACGTACGTCTCCTGTACTGGCTTATCATGGCACCACCCCGTCTCAAGTTCTCTTGCCGCGGTGGGGACCTTGCCACTCCTTCCAGCTCCCCCAGCTTCGTGACCTGCGAGCGGCATCGCCTTTGGGCGTGTCATGACCTCTCCTCCTTCTAGAAGACCGGCCCGGTTGTCATGAGTGTCCCTTGGCGATGGATCCTCGAACGTCGGGGTCCAGCCTGTTGCATCCCAATATGCGAACATGTTTAAGAAGGCTCCCTCCCTCCCCCTCAACACCATGTTCAGATCCAAGCTGGTGTTTCCTCTTCAGCCTGCTCCCTCATTCAGCACCTTTAAGGTTTATACGACTTTCTTTCTTTAAAGAGGATCATACACATTGGTTCGCCCTCGACTCCAACAACAACCCCTTCTTGGACCGCAACCATGGGTGTCCCATCTGACCCCGAACACAAGGGCGGCGATGTCAATACCGCCTCAGACACCGCCCCCGGCATCCTCCTCGACAGCAGCGCCGTCGAAGCCAAGTATGGCCAGACCCAGCGAGGTCTCTCTCCTCGTCACGTCCAGCTCATGGCCATCGGTGGTTCCATTGGAACTGGTCTCTTCGTCGGTATCGGTGGCGTCCTCTCCAAGGCCGGCCCTCTCTCTGTCGTTCTCGGTTACCTCGTCTGGGGTATCTTCTTTGTCTGGCCCTGCAACTTGTGCGTCGCCGAGATGTGCTCCTATCTTCCTGTCCGCGGTACCATCTTTGAGCTCGCTTCCCGTTTCGTCGACCCCGCCCTCGGTTTCTCCATGGGTTGGACCTACTTCTACGCCGGTGTAATGCTTGTCTGTGTCGAATATTCTGCCGTTGCCACTCTAATGCAGTATTGGGTTCCCGATGTGAATCCAGCTGCTTGGGTCGCCATGGCCATGTTCATCTGCGTCATGCTCAATGTGGTTGCTGTCAAGTGGTACGGAGAGTCCGAGTTCATCATGGCCTCGCTCAAGGTCCTGCTCCTGTTTGGCCTTCTCTTCATCACCCTCATCAGCATGTGCGGCGGCAACCCCAAGAAGGACGCCTACGGTTTCCGATACTGGGGCGACGGCATGGCCATGCAGGCGTACCACGGAACGGGCGCATTGGGTCGTTTCTGCGGCTGGTGGAAGGTTGTCCTCTACGCCGGTTTCACCATTGCTGGTCCCGATATGATCTCCCTGGCCTCTGGTGAGATCCAGAACCCTCGCCGCACCATTCCCCGCGTTGCCAAGCTCATCTTCTACCGTCTTATCGGTTTCTACGTTCTGGGAGTGTTGGCTGTCGGCATCATCTGCTCCTCCGAGGACACTCGTCTGCTCGGCGCTCTCGAGAACGGCGACTCTGGCGTTGCCGCCTCTCCCTGGGTCATTGGTATCTCCAACCTTGGCATCAGCGGTCTCCCTCATTTGATCAACTTCCTTATCCTGACCTCTGGTCTGTCTTGCGGTAACGCCTACCTGTACTCTGCTTCCCGAACTCTCTACGGTCTTGCCCGAGGTATGTCGTGAACTCCCCATCATCAACGATCCGTACTAATGCAATGAATAGATGGCCAGGCTCCCTCTTTCCTCATGAAGTGTACCCAGGCCGGTGTCCCCATCTACGCGGTTGGCGTTGTCAGCATCATCACCTGCATCACCTTCCTCGTCGCTTCCGAGAACTCCGTCACCGTCTTCTACTGGTTCGTCGACCTGACCACCACCGGTCTCATTGCCTCCTACACCATGATGCTGGTCGTCTTTGTCGGCTGGTACCGTGCCCGTGTTGCTCAGGGTCTCAACCCTGCCTCTCTCTACTATACCGCCCCTCTCACTCCCTGGTCCGCCTACCTCGGTCTCTTCCTCGGAGTCTGCGCCCTCATCTTTGTCGGCTTCGACGCCTTCAAGCCCTTTAGCGTCCAGAGCTTCATCACGGCCTACTTCTGCCTGCCCTACACCGTCATCCTGTTCTTCGCCTGGAAGTTCATCAAGAAGACTCACATGGCCGACCCCAACACTGCCGATCTCGTCAGCGGCAAGAAGGAGGTGGACGAGGAGTGCCGACACTGGGAGGAGGGTGGCATCGAGGAGAACTGGCAGCGCGAGCTTGCTGGCATGTCCTTCTGGAGACGCTGCTGGGAGCGGATGTGGTAATCGTATTATTAGAATTTCCTGACAAGATATAATGGCCCAAAGATCGCCAGATCTGTTCTATATACCGAGGCTAGTACATAGTAACATATATTGTTCAATATCTCTGTTTGCCTTTGTGATTCTTTTCCATTTCACTCTTTGAACTGTGTCTACGGTAGGTATGTGGTTTGGAATGGTGTTCATTATCAGCTCTTGTATGATTGAACCTTCTACATTCAAAGCTGCTAGAGCGAGTTCTTTTCCTAATTTTACAATAGAATCGCCTATTCAACCATGCGATGTCTTTTCAAGCACACAATCAATCAACATATAGTACCCAGTTAGACACATGAGTCCGCGTTCAGATCCAGTGGCGATCTTCTTACTTTCCTATGTGCCTACCCGGGAGCAGTTCATCGGAGCAACATGACAGGTTCCAGTGTGCCTCAAAAGTTTCCTCCATTTCGTAGTCCAATGAAGTGATGGGAAAAAAGGAAGCGCATTACCTATTGCCATTCATGTTTCTGGCCGTAACAAACAGCCTTGTAGATTCTGTCCTTGGCCAAGGGTGTACCCCTGATCGGATTTGAGCATACTCGGTCAGTTCGTGATATGAGATCTATCTAGTTTTGCCGTCTTCATTTTCGCACCAAGGTGTTTCTCGAGAACCCAAGCCACAAAAAATACAGAAGGAATCTTTACAAAACTAAACCAGACTTTAGAGTCGTTCCCCCGTGTCATGGCTAGATTGGCCCCCGTGGGCGATTAGGAGAAGGGCCGTTGTTTCTATTGACGAGTATACTCGCTCGTAAAGCCCTAGATAGGTACTCCCTCAGGTAAAGGTTTTTTGCGCTGCCCCTCATTCTTCGCCTTCAGATTTGAAGAAACTGCTACAAAGCCACGGAAGAAGGGGGAATCGTGACAGGACGGTGCGCAAAGTTCGAGTCAAGAGAATAGATGGGCGATGGGATGATATCGCTGACATATGGCCTGAGAAGAAGAAAGTCGTCTTCGTGAGGGATGAGCATGGAGCATGGATATGCATCATCACAGACATCGTACTTGGGTGGCCTCAAAATCGGCCACTGCCCTTGAGGCCCTCCAAGCAGAGGATCCGACGGTCGAGCGCCTGCTCAGATTGAAGAAGGAATCTCGCACGTCCTTGGAAGTGATTCAGAATATGCCGGCTCGGATCCTTCTTATGATCATGGTCTAGCGGTTTGTGGAGGAGTCAATTGCTAGAAGATGAAGGAGTAGAGATACGGAGGACTTTCCAGCAAGGAGTTGAGACTCCTTCAGTAACGCCGGGACGTCGAGTTCGGCATTTGAAGATCTCTGGCTCTTTCTTAGAGCAGTGAGTCCTAAAGTACCCTAAAAACTTCGTCTTCTTCTCACAGATGCTTGGATTCGTGGACTACCTCTTGGTGCAGTTGGGGATATCACGTCTCCATAACGACCATGTATATAATCGGCAGAATGTAGTCAAGTCGATATACTTACCCTTTCGACTGGCGCTCTCCCGGATACCGAAGACTGTCTGGGAGCTGAAGACAGCTCGAGACACGATGTTGGAAGCGCCAACAGCACAAAGACGAAAGTTCTATCCAAAACACGACCCGAGCGCACTCGCACCTGCATCATCTCAGCGGAAGTTTTTCCTGCCGACAATCTATCTACAACACGTCAACAGCCCAGATCTACCTCTCATCCTTTCACCTTAATAGAAAGGTCCGAGAGTTCAGCTCGCACAGGCATATCCGGGGGACGGATACACACAAACACAGCCCCCCTCCCCCCCAAATCGTTTCAGCTGACACTTGCCCTCTATTTAAGGATCCAAGAGGGCGGACAATGCAACATCATGACGTTTTTTAGTTCCGGTTCAGCACGAACGGCAACGAAAGACTTTGGAGAGTGTCACTCTGGGGGGTTACATCCTGCCGCATGTCCCTCCAGCCACCGCTACGGTGCCATAGGGAAACTCAACCTCCACACGGGGCTAGGTGGTTCGAAACAAACACGTACAGGGCATCGGTTTCGAAACAAGGCAGGCAGGGTAGGTAGGTAGGTAGGTAGGTAGGTAGGTATTTTTTCGTGGGCTGGCGCGCGTGAGAGCAAACTCGTCGGGCGCGCCGGTGAGCACGGTGAGGGACAGCACGGAGCAGTTGGCTTGAGCAACTACTAACGTAACTTGCGTACCTAGGTAGAACAAGGTGAATAAGACTATTGTATGAGAATCGACCGACGAGCCCGGCTGTTGAAGCTTGACCAGGCTGACGCGGCTCCGAATAGGTTCCGCAACACAAAGCGTCGTCGCGCGAGGCAAGGCAAGGTAGTAGTTACGGCTCTTCGGGCTCGGGGCAAAGGGAAGACCAGGGCGAGTTCAAGACTGATGGACCCGAGAACACAGTTGGAGCGGGCCGAAGGGAGAGATTAAACGAGTAGTTGCCGGCTGCTCGTGTGCATGATTTTTGGGTTATGACTTACCAGCTGGCGACGAAGCTTGGGCGCTTGGGATATCAGTGCCAACAACAACCGCCCCAAAAAACCCATGATGAGCAGAGTTTTCTTTTTTTCTTCTTTTGTTAATTCCCTCTTTCTCAAATCATACTTATTATTCGTAAAAAGTCAAGAGAGAAAGAAAAAAGGGGGGAATTAAAAAGGGCCAATGTTACAACGTCTTGGAAACTATTGGCCACCTACGTGTTTGTGATGTATCAGAAGTGCATTTCTTTTTTCTTTCGCCAGTAATGCAGGAGAGGCAAATTGCGAGGGAATTACCAAGACACTGTTAACGAGTTGCAACATTCTCTATTGCCAAGAGACAAAACCCCCTTCCTCGTCCAGTCAATAAGGAGCTGGCTGTAATTAATTAATACTTGATGGACCAACACGCACTGTCAATCTTTAACTGATCTCAACGACCCCCAACAAGAAAAAAAGAGACATGGACAGCTTGAACTGCGGGCCTCAATCCTGTCGGCATTTGCATGTCAGTCAACCACATCCTTGACCCTTTTTCTTTTCTTTTTTTTTCACTTCTCGCATTCTTACTTTCCCTTATCCTCTTCTCTGCAGTAGCAAACATGAAGAAGAAGGAAAAAAAGAAAAAAACTTGCCCCCTTCGCCGCTCGGACGTGACGTGACCTGGAGAAATGACGTGCTGATGAGGGTCAAAGAAAATGGAAAACGGCGACGAATCTTCCATTTTATGATTTACATGACAAGGGGGGGGGCGTGTGTGTCTGTGTTCTGTTGGTCCTTCTCTCTCGTCTTCCAAGCTCTCTTGTTCTCTCTACAAGGAGAAAGACGGTCTTGTGCTCTGTATTCATCTCATCGTACGAGAGACCTGCTTGAGTCATTCTGTCAATTTCCCATTGCTTGGGACCGGGAGTTGGCTGCCGTTTATTGGCATTCGCTTATTGTGATTATTGTACGTCACATCCCGGGACAGACAGGTGCTCAATGCAGGGCAGAGGCGAGAAGATGAAGAGGAGAGACACACAGATCCAGGGCAAAGGGGAGGGGGGACAGACACAAACCAGGAACCAGGCACGAGAGAAGGAACACTATCGCCATCTAGCCTCGTGCCTCACCGGTAATCCACGGGCACGCATGAACACCAACTGTCCAGAGTCAGCACCAAGAAGCCAGGGGGGGAGGCCCAAAAAGCATCATGGACATTTGCCATGGAGATGTCGCCAAGGTACGCCAGGACACCATCGCCCTGTAACGCCCGTATCCGCCAGGCCAGCGCAGCCCCCTGCCAGGAACGTGGCCACGAGGGCTCTAATAATTGACCCTGTTGTTGCTAGGTGCTAGGCACATCTGAGGACAGAGAGAGAGAGAGAGAGTCCCGTTGAGAGATGAGGCTCGTGATGGCAAGTCCAACTAGGTAAACCGCCGTCACCGCCGGGAAATTTCGGGGGGAACGGCCAGGAGCCCCAAGTGCAAGCGCAGGGGCAAGCGAGTCATGCGCTGGGAGGAGGGGGAGGGGAAAGAGGGGAGGAATTGCTGAACTATTTGTAGACGGAAACAAGGCTGGTAGACCATTGCCGTCGAAGTGGGTGGGAGGGTAGCATTTGTAGATTGGTGTTGTGAGATGGAGGTTATCCGTAGTTGCTCGATAATACGCTTCACCGGGTGCGGTATGCTGAAGTCAATACTCCAACCTCTGAAGCGAGTGATGGATGATATGAGGGGACCATGCAAGCCACCGCAAGCAGGTCCCGAGAAAAAGTGGCCAACATCGGACCATGTGTGCATCCGTCTGCAGTGCATTGCAGCACATTATCGCTCTCCGATGCCGACTTGGGTCGTCATGAATCCGGGGAAAACGGACGGACGAACGAACGAACGAAGAGATGAGATGTCGTCCTATTTTGCCTGCCCGTCGTGGCTCGGTCCGTCTTCGCGCCTCCTCCCCCTTTGTTGCCGCCTGCGTCCGTCGCTTTCTTCGAGATGCCATCCTTCGGGTAGCTTTGCTTGCCGTGGTTTGATGGCAAGCGCACGGCTCACGGGCGGTCCAGAGTCTGCAGACGGCTTCATGACGACGAAACGCCTTCAACTCGTACCGCCCCGCCGCCTGTTGGACGATTCATGTTGGTGCAGATGCTTCAGAATAGAACGGGAGGCTTAGGTGAAACCGCCAATGTCAGCCTGCAGCTGTTCGAGAAGTCGTGGGAGGCGTCAACTATAGAGAGTGAGCTCATGGGAGAAAAAGGTGCAACAGCCGATGCGGCCTGGTGGCGTCCCCCTTTCGTGTCTCAAATCCGTCCCTCATGTGCGTCCGTTTGTGCCACATGGAGAGACCTCTTCTGCTCCGGATTGATTCGACCTTGCTTCGATTTGATTGCTGAGAATAGGGTAGCCTCGTACCGAGCACGAATACCACCAGGAGCTCGCTCGCTCGCTCCCTGCGCTCCGCAGCCCGATCATGACGGACCCTGAAAGGAACCCGCCATCTCCGAATCACGAGGCTGCAAGGGGGAGCCAGCCTGCCAGCTGCATGCCATGGCAGTCATCTCTCCAGCATCCTCACGGCATCCACGGCCTCCATAGCCGCCCTTCATGACCGCTTTTTCAGGGCACGCTTGTCCGACCAGCAGGCCCCCTCCAGCCACCGGTCCGCCCGCCTCAGGTCGCGCCTAGTGCCCAGGGATCCATCCTCCCTCCTCTTATTCTTCCTCCTCTTCATCCTCCAAATGCCTGCGGGCGAGATTAGATCATGAGAAAGAAGAGGCTGCTGTCGAACTTCCCTTCTCCACATGGCCTTGTCTCCTGACCAAGCAGCAGCGACGCTGTCATGGAGAAGGGGGACCAAGATCATGAATTGAGGCTTTTGCTAGCTCCTTTTTCCAGCTCCGGTTGTTTGGGGCTGGCGGCAAAGATTCACGTTGTTGCCATGCCCATGAAAGCCAAGTCTCCTTCCCGCCTCCGTTGCCAAAAGCAAGTAATTCATCACCCAAGGTCTGGCCGCTTCAGTCCGGGGGGTTGGCCAGCTGAACGGAGCCGTGGCTTGCCCCTAAAGTCATGGGCGATCGCCGGCGTCCGGATCTCGACAACCACCAACGCGATCCCTGTGGCTGGGGGCCAAATTTGCCCGTCACTGGTCCTCGGCCCCTGGGGGAACGCCTCCTCTGGGGGATTTGCTTTTTCTTTGTTTGCTGGCCATCTTGCCGTCGCTGATTGATGACAGGAGGATCGAGACACCATTTCTCCGGCGAGGGTCCATGCTGCTGTTGGCCTTGCATCTCGTAGACTTGAGACAATCGTGCATACCAAGTAACACAGACCCTCATGTCTTTGTCCATCTCGACCTGTCTCCGTCAGCATCAGCATCAACATCTCGTTCTCTGGAGCAGACACTTCTTCAGCGACATGCAAGGGGCCTCTCCGTCCCCGTCAGGGGAGACGATCTTCCACTCTTCTTACCTCTTCAGTCTTCACTGACCCAGGCCCCGCATTGGGATTTGCCCCCCCCTGGTCGTCCTCTCGCCGTCTCCGTTCGTCTCCCTCCCCCTTGCGCAGTCGACATTGGAAGGTCACTGGAGGGAGCTTGGGAGCCACAGACCTGGCCCCGGCTGATCACCCCCTGGTCCCATCACCACCACCACCGGTCATGACCAGCATCGGCAGAGGAGACTAGCTTTGCTGAACCTGATGCCATTCTTTGTGTGTGCTGAACCCCTGTCAATTCGCATCCCTCACGGCCTCACCCACCGGATGGCGAGGAGTGAGGAGAAGGCGTTGGAATGTCTTGGCCCGGTGAAATAGCAGTGGCAGCACGAGTTCTGCACGCAGTCAGCCATGTCTCACATGCCGGGATATTATTTCCTTCCCGTCCCGTCCACCTGATGCACCCAACCCGCGAACTCCGTAGGAACTGCCTTTAGCCTTCTGGTGCACATGGCCCAATCCACGAATCAGCTGTGTTGGTTGTCGGTCAAGGGCCTGGACCTTTCATGGGCTGCGGCGGGGGAAGATCGAATGGCCATGGAATCTTCTCTGTTGCTGCAAGGTACGGATAGCACCCCCCCTTCACTGCCTCTCACGCTCTCACCCCAACTTCCCCCCAGTCTGGCGCCAATGAGCACTATGGCGTATTAGTTGCGCTCTGCCCAGCAATGCGAAGCCAGACGGGTAAATTACACCGACATGTATGAGCTCGTGGCCATCGTTTTCATCAACAGTCAACCAGGGAATGGGAACTTTTTAGTTTCCAGCGTTCTCTAGCTTGAGCGGCTGACGATTGGTCGGCCTTTTTCTTTTCTTTTTGTTCTCTTGGCATGGGATTCCCTCGGATTATCGTCATGTCTTCTGTAGCAGACGTCAGCTCGATTCCCAAAAGGACATGAATAGGATGTGCAACAATGCCTTGATCTGCCGGCACCCGCCATACGAGAATTGGCGTTCCGTCTCCCTGTCAACTCGTCCTTTCGCTTTTCGCCCAAGTAATCAACTCGGCGTCACCAATCTTGTGAGACCTTCCTTTGACCGCTACACGGGAAGGATCCAGGTCTGGACCCGAGACAGGTTGTGATGTCCTGGGACGGGAAACCCGCCCCCCATCGGAACGTCTTAGCTGCTGGGAACGGACAACTTCAAGACTGAAAATGGACGCTCATGAGGTATGCATACGAGAATGCAGGTCATGAAGCTGTCAAACTCAAATGACGCCCGTCTTTGGACGCCCTCGTCTTCCCACCCAGTCCCCTCCTCTCAGTCGATCCTCCATGACAAGCTCGGCTAGATCTCATTTGCGTCTGGCGCCTTTCCCTCTCGCGTGAAGGTGGATTAGGTCCAATTCTAGCCTGATCGCTCGGCAGGATTGGCAGATTGCGACCAGGATGAAGATGGCACCTCGGCCTCTTGACCCACGCCCAAGCAGCACCGGAAGCACCACGGCAGACACACTCCCCAAGCACAAGGCTTTCGCTGGAGACCGAACTGTGTGCAACCAAGCTAGGCTGAGCCCAGCAGAGTCTATTCCTCTCCACTGCACTCCGTATGCAACTGGGGGTGTCCCGGGGGGTCGCTGGGGGGTCCTGGCGGGTGGTGGTGTGTACCGACGACTCGTGCTCGCAGCTGTTCGCGGTGCGTTGGCTTTTTGCTAAGAAAAGCGTCGCTCTCGCCTTGTAATTACTCCGTCGCGCCCGTTTTCCCTGGAGCATTCATTATCTGCCGTTGCCCGCCTCCTGGATCTCGACTTGACTTTTGATACTTTCCCCCCTCTGTCGCACCTTGGATATTTCTCACCCTCCCCCCTTCCGTCTCGTGGTAGAGGTGATCCGACCCGAAAGTGGTATTTCTCGAGGAGGAAATCGGAGGTGCGAACTCGGTCGAATTATTATGGTGCCAAATCTCTAGGCCTCGGGAACGAACGAATCCGACGACACGACGACGCTGTGTAAGCCATTCACTCTTCGCATACGACCACTTCAAATTCGACGACATTGTCTCTGCCTCCCGAGACATTCGATTTATTCGCTCAAGAACGAGTACCCGCACCTGTTTCACTGTCAGTTCTCTGGAGAGGGGCATTTCTGTGCGGTGGACCGTCGATTGAAGTCGCATTCGCTCCATTACCTAGGCCGGTAATCAAGCTACCACTGCACATGTCGTTCTCCGCGTCGCCGTCTCCTTTGAGCTGACTGGTAGGAAATCTCCCAACGGGGAGTGTTTTCTTTTTTGGAAATTAGTCAGACGCAGAGAAGGAATTGAGGGAGAATTTTTTGGTTTCCCTTTGTGAACACAAGAGAAGGAAGGCGTCACCATGGGCAAGTTCTCATTTCCCGGGCGCAAGAAGCAGGCGCCAGCGGTCACGGTGACCGCTCCTGCCATGAGCAAAGCCCAAAAGATCCTCGGATCAACCGCCCTCAATATCGACGCGGATTTTTCCACTTCCAAAGTCAGCCTCGCTGCCACCGAACGCTCCGTAGCAGCCAGCTACGCTTCTTCCATTCGTGCAAATGGAGCCTCCAGAACTCAACGTGAATTCGGAGACGATTCCGACATTCTCCCGCGACAATTCCGCTCCAATGCGCGACCGGCCACTGCAGCAGCCCGCGCTCGCACGCATGCCCACACCCACGAAGAAGACTACGACTGCTTTGACGAGTACGGGGACCTGACGTCTGATCTGACCAGCGTGCTGCGGAAGAGGCAATCGTCTTCTACCTTGTCCTCGTGGTACGACAAGTCAAAGCAGCCATTATCCATCTCCCAGCAGACGTCGAGCTCTGCCATGGCCAAAGGTTTGCCCACAAAGGCACAGAAGATGCTCGATATGGATCACACTCAGTCCATTTCCAAGGCCAAGAAGAAGCCAGCCAAGCTGGACCTGTCTCAGATTATTTCTCGAAGAAGCAAGAAGAACAACCAAAAACAAACGCCACCGTGGGAAGGCCCCATTCTGGGTGCTGATCAGCTTGTCAAGTCTCCGTCCCTTGTCTCACCCTCATCCTCGACACTTTCGATACGGGGCAGACTGACGAAACGCCCAACCAAGGAGAGCCTGCGGTCGATGCAGTCGGAGCCCGCCAAGGCAGCCGGTCCTGACCGCGTGCAAAACCACCTCGACGGGTTGCCCAATTTGTATGAGCACTACGAGCAGATGTCCTTCCACCAAATCATGAACCAGGATCTACGAGTCTCAGAAGAAGATGTGGAAGAGAAGCCGAGGCAACAACCAGAACCTCAACCCCAGAAAACGCACAAGGCCCCAACCAGCAAGTCTGCCTCCAATCTTCACCTGCCGCCTCACGAGGAGCACGTCATCTCGCAATACGCAAAACGCACTCTTCCCCAGACTCCCCAAGCTGCCCTTCTGATTAAGGCCGAGGCGTCGTCTCCCACTGACTGCGCCGCCAGCGTGTCTAGTCGGCACACTCGAACCTCCAAGGCCTCGAAGCGGACCGATCGCAGCTTCCAAGAATCGGACCTTCAGGAGAAGAGCGTGCTGTCTCTCTCTTCGGATTCTGAAGATGAAATGTACATGGATTCTTCCTTCAACGCCCCATCATCGGTCCCCGACTATCCAGCTTCCGACTCGGGATCTCTCTATGATCAACGCCCTACGACATCGCGAACAAGTCAGAGCGCGGACAACAAGCGGTTCAGCAAGGCGAGCAAGACGAGCCAACGGACAAGCCAGGCGACGTCAAGCAACTTCCTCACCATCCCCAGCGGCAACATGAAGCCCCCCAATATCAGCGCTCGATCAAGTTCTCTCTCCGGAAGCTCTGCCAACACCATCCAAGAGGGTACCATTGCGCGTTCCCCTTCGCAGATGTCTTGCATTTCCAACACTTCCTCCGTCAACACTACCATGACCTGGCAGAGCAAGTCTGGCCTCGGCCTGCACCAGGCTCGTGCTGTGACCCTGCAAGCCGCCCAGGGACCTTCCGAGAATGAACTGGAGTCGGACTCTGAAATGGAGAGACAGAGGCGGCAAGACCCCGAAGAAGAGGATGAGTTTGACACTTCCCACATCCAATACGTTCCTCGAGATTCGACCCTCAATACTGGGGATCAACCAACGCCTCCCTTGAGCCCAAGCTCTGTTGACTTCTACATCCGCTCCGCGCACTCGTCAATTGACGGTCAAGCCAGCCACAACCGGTTCATGGCTGTCACTCGCCAAGAGGAGATGCTGCTTGCCGCACTACGCCATAAGCGTCAAATCATGCGAGAGGGCAACCGTAACGAGCTTGACGAGACTGCTGGCGTGGATAAACGGCCTTTGAACATACCTAAGGGCCACATTTCCAAGCCATCCGAGGCCACCATCACCGAGTCTAACTTTGACCTCGATTTCCCCGCGCCACCAACGCGCAGGGACAGGACTACTGCCGCCGAGTCCAACTTTGACCTCGACTTCCCCGCGCCACCAATGTGCAAGGACAAGACCACTGTCACCGCGGATGGTACCACTGTTATCGATCTTCGACACGGCGGTCCTCACGGACACCTGCAGGTTCCTACCAAGCCGGTTCCTGCTCTGCCTTCTTCCAAGAAAGCCCTCCTCAAGGCGCAGAAGGAGTTTCGCAGCGAGGGCCACGAGCGCATTCTTCTCTACCTCGATGACCATCCCCATGGCGAGAACGGCCCCATCGAGGAGTCGGAGCCGAGCCCCGACTTGAGCGACTTTATGGAGTTCGAGGCCGAGGAGTCTGAGGACTCTGGCGACGTTGTCTCAGAGGTCATTCTCTATCCATCGCAAACTCGCCGCCCGTTCGCCGACCGATCCGCCAGCATGCGTCGATCAGACCCCGTCAAGGCTCGATTCAGCCGATCCCCTGAGCGGGCTGTCGAGCTCGGCGTCCCCCGTCCCGACAGCCCCATCTCCCCCGATCCAGTTACGACGATTCGACGAAGGGGAACGGTGAACAAGAAGACGGCTCGACTGAGCGCCGTTGGCCCTGCGCGCTGGGGCTATGAGGATTAAATGACCGACCAACGCATGTAACACCACACTTTTATCTCATTCGACCATTTCCCTATGTCTGCGATATACGGCTTCTAGACGGCACTGTTTTCTCGATGCATCGGTTACGACGATGGTCTCACACAGTACACTACACCACACCCCGTTTCCTTTGTTTATCATGATCATTTCTTTCTTTTTATCATATTTTGGGATACCTTGAGAGGTTTCTGGATTTGCATTTGGTTTGATGATTGACACATCATCTTGGACCTTGGATGTTCTTCATGGACATTCCCCCTTGCCATGAAATACCTGGCTCGGTATTGGCGTGGCGTTCTCATTTTATTGACGAAAGTTCTGCGCATACTACCACACTTCCTCGGACGCCGTTTTATCAGCAACCCGCGGTGCAGGATGGAAGTGACGAGGAGGTTGATGGGTGGTGAGACGGTAGACTTGACGAATGTGATGAACACGGCAAGACAGAAAGAACGGATTTGGGTTGGGGAGGCATACTCGTGACTTTTAGCTTCAACGGACATATGGCGGTTGGATATTTGTATCATATTGTAATTCTTCTTTTTCACGAGAAATAATTTCGGTAGAAGGCCCTCCGTTCACAAGCATCTTGAGAAGGCGGGTTCGAAGAGGCGTGAAAGAATTGAAGGGTGGTTAAGTCGTTAAAAAAAGATTCTTGTCCTATTCATAATGATGTTTGCGTATATGCCTTTATATATCCCCCTCGTGACAAAGATGTGTATTTCGCTCCGTTTGCGCCGCTACCAATACGTGTACGTTCCAAGTTCGAAGGGGTTGGAGAATACGATAGACATGGGGTCGGGACTTTAGTTGTAGGTCTCGCCCTCTGCGGGCTGAGGGATCTTCTTATGCGCCGGAGCGGCCATGAATCTATTCCACACTGTGTGAGCGATGTGGCCTTTCTTTGGTCTCTCGGTGTAGTACGAACCTTCGTAGCTCGATCAGGATAGTCTCGATGGTGTTGTCGCGCTTCCAGTCGCGCAGGCAGGGCAGGACGGCGGGGAGGACGTGGCCGTGGTCGTCGACGCAGGGGAGGATGACCTTTGTGACGAACTTGATGGTCGGGGGGAGGTCGGGGTAGTTGGGACCGCAGTAGATCTGGACGCTGTAGATGCGGTTCTCGTAGACGGACTGCAGGAGAGGCGCGAGGAAGCGGTTAGTCGATGGATGGTCTGGGGGGTTCGTGAAGAGGTAGGGAATGAAGTCGTTGTTCCACGAGGATGAGGAACGAATGGTGTGTCGTGACATCAGAAAGTTCAGGGGCTTGGGAGGGGGATGTCGAATTGGCGGTCGGTTGAAGGTTGCGTTGCGAGATGTCGTGGGGAGATGGTTGGTCTCCCAATCGAGGCAAATCGGCCGTCACAACTGCTGGCGACATTCAAAGACGAGAGCTTACATGAGGAGGACCAAGAATGGTGCCGTTCCAGTTCGTCATCAAGAGATCCTCGCCGTCTTCCAGGCCGTAACTACAAGCCTCGGCACCGAGACCCTTCTCGCCCTTCTCGAGCTCCTCCAACAGGCGGAAGTTGCGGGGGATTTTGGCAGACATGATGGTTCGTTGCGTCCCGTGATTTTTGGGGAGAGGGCGTGAGAGGGGGAGCAACACGGGGGGGGGG
>JAMQMW010002759.1:17817-69671 GCA_024115155.1 Thelonectria blattea
ATGGCGGAATGTGACTGCGTTTGGCGATAAGAGAGAGAAGAGAGGGATGGTCTTAGACGCAACGCGGGGCACATGGCCATGATGGAGGGGGGGGGAAAGACCAACCAGAAAGGTTGAATGAAAGGCCCAGTGCACAGCCACACTGACGCATGTTCTAGCCACGCAAGGCTGGACGGGCCGTCAAGCCACAATATCCCAATTGACCACTGGCGTCGCCCACATTTGCTGCCTACGTCCGGGAAAATGTCGGATGCAGAGCCCCCCAGCTTTTCCAAGCTTCCGAGAGAGTTTTTCCCTTTCCTCCAGCCCGGAGACGTCATCTGGCACTCTCTCAGTCGATTCTCCAGACTCAGCTCCGCGACAACAACTCCTCCTCCTCCCACCCCCCCATTTCCACCCGCAACCATGGCCATGTCCCTATCGAGGGCGGCCTTTCGCGGGCCCGTCCAGTCTCGCCTCCTCCTCGCAACCGCCGCCGTCGCCTCGTCCTCCATCGCCCGTCGGTCCCTGGCCACTTCGGCCCGCGCCCTCCTCCCCGCCGGCTTCGGACCCCCCGTGGTGCCGTCGTACTTTTCCAAGCCGCGATTGCCCGCCAACACGGTGGTGCGCTTCGTGCCCCAGCAGACGGCCTGGATCGTCGAGCGCATGGGCAAGTTCAACCGCATCCTCGAGCCCGGCCTGGCCATCCTCGCGCCCTTCATCGACCGCATCGCCTACGTCAAGAGCCTCAAGGAAGTCGCCATTGAGATCCCCAGCCAGAGCGCCATCACCGCCGACAACGTGACGCTTGATCTCGACGGTGTTCTGTTTACGCGTGTCTTTGATGCGTACAAGGCGAGGTGAGTGTTGGAAGTCAATGGCGTCGGACCGTCTGACCCCGTGATGGCGAACTGATCGCTGACTTTGCTTGTCCTAATAGCTATGGCGTTGAAGACGCCGAGTATGCCATCTCACAGCTCGCCCAGACGACGATGCGATCCGAGATTGGTCAGCTGACCCTCGACCACGTCCTTAAGGAGCGCGCCGCTCTCAACACCAACATCACCGCTGCCATCAACGACGCTGCCGAGGCCTGGGGCGTCACGTGCCTGCGCTACGAGATCCGAGATATCCACGCCCCCGGTGCCGTCGTCGAGGCCATGCACCGCCAAGTCACGGCCGAGCGTTCCAAGCGTGCCGAGATCCTGGAGTCCGAGGGTCAGCGACAGAGCGCCATCAACATTGCCGAGGGTAAGAAGCAGAGCGTCATCCTGGCATCCGAAGCCCTGCGTGCCGAGCGTATCAACGAGGCCGACGGAGAGGCTGAGGCGATCCGGCTCAAGGCCTCGGCCACGGCGGAGGGCATCGATGCCGTTGCGCAGAGCATCCTCAGGGGAGAGAGCGGCGCCCAGGCTGCCGTCAGCTTGAGCGTGGCCGAGAAGTACGTCGACGCCTTTGGCAAGCTCGCCCGCGAGAGCACCGCCGTCGTGGTGCCCGGAAACGTCGGCGACATTGGCGGCATGATTGCCACCGGCCTCAGCGTCTACGGAAAGGTTGGCGAGGCGCAAGCCCGTACCATGGCTCAGGGGCTTGTCGAGAAGTCGCAAAATGGAAGCGCCCCGGAGGTCGCCGACGTGAAGGAGACGGTCTTGGAAGGCTTCGACAAGGCTGCATCCAAGCACTAACATGACATATTTGGGCGTATCGAAGGCCGCGGTGGCCACTCTGATCACTCCTTACCCACTCACTTATGCACACATATTTCCGATACCACGGATTAACTCTACCCATCACAAAATCGGCGTTTAGCGGGGTGTACTTATAGGCTTTCTTCGGGATCTCGTTCAGACTCTTAGAGCAGGGAAGCACAGGAGGGAGGGCGGCAAAGGAGACGAGCAAAGGGGTGAAACATGTATTATTATGGTCCGAGTCACGCCCCGGGACATAGGGGGACATGAAAATAACTGTCTGAATCAAGGACGCCGCATCCGAGGGCCTATCTTTGAATTCAGGTGTACTTTTTATGAAGTCGTGTCTAAATAGTTTTGTCATGGGGGTTTATTGTTAAGGTTCTTGTTTTCTTTGACCTCGCTGATACCCAGCGTTCTCTTTCACCTAGTGAATGTGAATGATGGACTTGTACTTCACGGGGACAATGAAAGGTGTGCGAAGAGATATATATGCCTGTAACTCGGCAAACTAAGAGCTATTATTAAAGCAAAGAATGTTCTTGATTAGGGATAAAAAAAGATGGACTATTTGCGAGAAAACCATTTCGGCCGTCTCAGTCTGCGCATAAAAAGGGGTTTCAACTCAAACTCATCAACCCTCCGCCACAAACATAATGCACCCTGCCTCGTCATACTTGACCACCAACATGCGGAGAGGACTTGGGACGTATAAATAAGAGCACAATGAGATCTCCTGCTGACGCCCTGCCGTCAAGTCAGTAGTCCCCGACGACATCCCTTCACAGCAACAGCGGCACAAGAGCCAGCAGTCCAACGAGAGCATTAGGCACGCCCGTCGCCCCCGGAGCTCCATTTATGACGGTCGTGGCGCCCGCGTCCGAGGCAGACGACGAGGCGCCGTGGGCGGGACGCTCGTCTTGGGAGGAAGTGTGAGCCGGCTTGGTCGCCGCGATAGTTGCGACGGACGTGGGTTTGAACTTTACGACTTCGGTAGTGCTGACTGCAGGTTCGAAGCCGGTAGGTGGACCGGTTTCTTTGATCGTTCCTGTGGGAGGAGGAGCAGTTTCACTCTCAATCTCAGTCTCGGAGTAACAAGTCATCCCATGGTCGCTGCACACTTCCCCCTCGTAACAATACGACCCGTCGTGGCAGCACACGCTCCCGGAAGGCATGCAGCCATCGCCACACTCCTCCTCGTCATCCTCACACGCCGTGTCCCCGTCGTCGGAGTAGCAAAGCCCGCCGTCCATGCACGTCTCCCCGGCATCGCAATACCCTCCGTCGTCGCAGCACACGCTCCCGGAAGGCATGCAATAATCGCCACACTCCTCCTCATAATCCTCACACGTCGTGTCGCCGCCCCCAGCGTCGCAAAACCCGCCGGCCACGCACGTCTCCCCGGCATCGCAATACCCTCCGTCGTCGCAGCACACGGCTCCCTCGGGCATGCACCTCCCGTCGCACTCCTCGAAGCCGTCGTCGCAGCCCGAAGGCGGGTACGGGCAAGTCTCGCCGGTCGGGCAGCAGCCGTACTGGTTACAATAGGTTCCGATGGAGCAGTAGGAGCCGTCGCCGACGTTGCAGCATTCGCCTGTCGAGGGCATGCACCACATGGAGTCGCAGGGGGCTTCGCCGAGGTCGCAGGCGTAGAAGGAGCGGATGGCGAGGGATTGGGGGGAGGTGCTGCGGAGGGCGAGGGTTCTTCGGGAGTTGGTGGTGGGGAGGGGACCTTTGTGGTTGTTGAAGTAGAAGCCTGTGTCGGCGGCGATGGATAGGCCGGCGAGGCTGAGGAGGAGGGTTTGAGGGAGCATTGTGTGTATTTGGAAGTAGAAGGTTGAGAAGGATGGGTGAGGAACAACTAGGGATGTTGAGTTGAGGAGGGCTGTGACAAGAACAGAACGAATCTAGAGAGAGGACTCGATCCCTTCTTGTACGTGAGTTGGGCAAAGGAGCTCCAGCTAGACGAATCCCACATCCCCCCTATAGCTACAAGCTCTACAACGGCACCATATCTCCAACAGCAAACAAGCTCGACCAAGAGAACCGGAAGAAGCTAGAAAGTGGCCGCAGGGCCACCCTTGGCAACGCCTTCAACCGAATAACACATGCCGGGAGATTCAACCTTTCGAACCAATCTTCTGCCTCCCTCGAGATGCCCAGCATTCCCATACCGCAATGCCGGGCGAGAAGGGCGTTGTAAACCCTCCAGCCAGATAAGATGCCCTAGTCCATCCTGGGAACCTCGAGGCATTCAAGAACATGCCCTCGGTATCTTTAGTGGAATGACTACCTACTGAGCAAAAGGCTTTGCCGTGTTTTGAGGTTCCCCTCCAACAATGGGCGTAGAGCTGCCTGGAGGTGGCGGCGGCTGGGCGTTTTCAGCTGGGCGTTTTCCAGACCAGATGGGAATGGGAGAGCGGCTCACGGGTATTGGTCTCAGAGCATCGGTCTCATGGCTTTACCCCGCGGTTCGGCATTCGTCTTAGGTGCTGGAGCCGTATGCCGCGTCTCATCTCAAACTACCGTACATAGCTATGGATATCTGACCAAAGAGACATGGCCATGTCCAAGGTCGAACCCACGTGCCCGGACGATTGCAATGCTTGGCCACCCAAGGTAACCTTCAACCCGGCGACATTTAGACTTATCTTCAAGGGTAAACCAGAGCAAAACCCAAGTCGCCCAACGGGCGTGACACTCGAACCATCCCCGCCCGAGCAGCATTCCAACGCCATTCCGCGGACCGCCCTCAGAACACGTTGGGAAACGTGTCCAGCCTTGCCGCAGGGAGGAGTGAAGCTTCCATGCGGAAGCCAACTTAATATCGGTTCAGCCCGGTTAAGGTCGGTTCTATCGGGCAAGACATGATACGGGGGGGCAACATGTCCGCGGATGAGTGTGTTTATATCAACAAGTGAAGAAGAAGATGCTTAAATTAAGGTTTTGGATAAGAATCGTAAAGGCCGTTCCTAATCCCTAACGAGGGAGTTCTCTGTATAAAATAACATCTTTAACCAACAAAAACACCAACATACGCCCACCAACTTCATCACCAAACCCTCCTCCTCCCTTCCCCCCTCACAGCACAAGCGGGATAAGACCCAACAACCCAAAGAAGGCATTAGGCACGTTGACGGCACCGGCACCCCCGTTGTCCTTGGAGGAAGAGGAGCCCGACGGGCTGGAGCCGACCGTGACAGTTGTCGAGTCGGCGCTCGACGTCTCGACGACGGCATCCGTGGCTCCCACCCCGCTGGCGCCGAAGAAGCCTCCGGCACTCGTGCTCTCGGCCATGTCCGTCGTCTCGGCCGCCATATCCGTAGTCTCGGCGGCAAAGGTCTCGGAAGCCGTGGTGAAGACGTCGGTGTTATCTCCACCGGAAGAGCTGCCGTCAGAGCAGGTACCGTCGCCGTTACAGGTGGCGCCGGCGTCGCAGTAGGTTCCGTCGTGGCAGCACACGGAGCCCTCGGGCATGCAGCCGGTATCGCAGACCTCCTCGCTCGAGTCGCAGCTAGTCGACGAGCCGTCGCCCGTGGAGCACTGTCCGTCGTCGTTGCACACCTCGCCGGCATCGCAATAACCCGTATCGCAGCAAACGGTGTCCTCGGGGACGCAGAAGTCGTTGCAGAGCGTCTTCCCGTCGGGGCAGCCCGAAGGCGGACCGTTGCACACCTCGTCCTCGGGGCAACATCCGTCGCCGTCGCAGACGTAGCCCGGGTCGCAGTAGGCCCCATAGCCGTTGTTGCAGCAGATGCCGCCGTCGGGGATGCACAGGTTGTCGCACGTGGCGTCCGCCGCCTCGCAGACGTTGTTGTCGGCCAGCCGGATAGTAAGGCTCCGGGGCTGGGTGCCGCGGAGGAACACGTTCCTCCGGGAGACGTTGCTCGACGTTCCCTTGTGGCCGTTAAAGTTCACTGCATGGGATTCGCCAGCAATCGCCAAGCCGGCAAGGCTGAGTACGGATAGTAGGGTTGAGGATAGCATCGTGTGGAATGTGAAGGCCAAGACCTGAGAACGGCAAGAATTAGAACAACGATGAGCAACGAAAGAACAGAAAACGGGTGAGATAGGGCTCGCTCTCTTATAAGAGGCAAATTAGATGTGAATCGTTTAGTCGAGTACTAACCGGATGAAAGTTGTGGCGTTCTTAGGCTGAAGAGCTTCGGAGCAGGAGGAATGTGTGCCTTTGCTTACAACCGCAGTCCCTGGATGACCCAACCCTCGCAGGACCAACAGCCCCGGAACTAGCTAGCAAAGTGGCCTGGACCGAGAAGCCTTCGCTGATCAGCAAAAGGGCCATGCGCAGAGGTGCCTTGTCTGGTCCATCTCTGCCCTACTGGTTGGTCTCGACTTCAGACCATGGGCATTTACGCCTCGCAATCTTCCTTAGCAAACGGGCCTAGACCAAGCCAGGGTTGCAATGCATTGGATGGCACCACCACAACTCGCACTATCGTGTCTCAAGTTGATGATCCAAATGTCAGCCGCAGCCCGTCTCGGCGGCAAAGATTTCACTTGGAAGCTGCTAGGCCGTCCCGGGAAGGTTCAGTGACAGATGGCACTCACAGAGAGTCGTTGAATCGCTGCATACCTACTCGGCGCACTCGGCTCGGCAGTTACCTCACAGGCTGCGCGGTAAATTGGTAATGGCCCTCACCAAATTGGACCATGTCGGAGGCGGGGATGGCTTCGTCCACGAGAGTGCCGAGCTGGTTCATGGAGAAGCTGGGGTTGAAACCAACCTTAAGCATTAAACTTATTGTTAGCGTACGTGACTTGCTGAATGGCTTATCGTCAGAACAAATTCTTCAGCCGTCTCGAAAGCCCGGCAGCCTCATCATCGCGCGAATACGTACGGATACGTCGGACCGCGTATTTCGTACCGCCCTCCTCATAAGGCAGGGTCAAGCTTTTCTCCCGCAGCCCGCTCGGAACATCGGCCTGGCCATTGATTCGTCCGTGAGAGAGAGCTGAGATGAAGTGTGCCTCGTCGAGGAAGCCAATGCCGAATCAGCTTAGTGCAAATACCTTCGATATTGCCCCCTTGGGCATGCAGAACTAGTCCAAGATCACGTCTGCTGGGTGTTCCGTCTGCTGTTGGGCGTCAATCGCAATGATCAATGAGTCAGGCCAAGAGTGGCATGGGCAAAAAAGGGGACTTCCAATTATGCATCGATTTGACCTGACATGCTATCAGCACTCACAACTGAATCCTCTCCCGGATCGTGGTTCCGACAGTTTCCTCATACGCAAACGTGATCTTGAGAACCTCGCCCTCTGAAGCGCGCACGCCAATGACCATCTCTTTTCCTCCTTCCATTCTCTTGAGGCTACCCCTCCAGAACCATACCAACCTTCCATCCTCGCCGACAACGACCAAGGTTGTCCATGGAGTAATCTTCTTCCAGCTGGGCACCTCCTTGTTCGCAAACCCGAGGACGACGCGCAACATCCGGCTCGGACCGGGCGTCGGACCAGACGAAGCAACACCACTGTCGTTGACAACTTGTCCGTCGTTTGAGGTAGCAGATTCGATGATTTGTGGTTTGTACTCGCCCAAATCTTCAACTGTGAGTTTCAGTACAGGGAACCCTGCCAGGTCGTGGCACATCTTTTGGCCAAATGGTGGGTTGCGACTCAGCAACCTCTCAATGGTGTAGAACTCCAAGCAGGAAAGTTGTTGAACAGTTTTGACGCCTGCCTCAAACAAGCGGTTCATCTTGACGAGGCCGATTCCGTCCACCTGCAGCAGCTGCTTCTCGCTGCCTTCCCATATTCCAGCCTTGACACTTCTCAAGACCTCAAGACCCGTACTCACCCCCTCTCCGTCGTTTCTCTCGCCGAGAATGTCCACTAGGCATCTCAAGACTTGGTCCAGTAGTTTGTACATGCGGTGGAGGTTTTGATGCAGTTCTTTCTGTGCAGGTGCGGCAAGCTTTCTCGGCCATGGTGTTCGCAGGAGGTTGAGTTGAACGAGGAGAAAGATCTTATGCCATGGTTGGGACAGACTCTCTGGAATGGAGTAGGGAATGGCAGTGTGGTCGTTAATCTCGCGGAAGAAGGCCTTCTCGGTCGGCTTAATGGGGAAGGAGCGAAACTCTGTAGCAAAGCACGCTTTCTTGAGGATATCTTGACGGGATGGAGCCTTGCCGATGGTGCATAGGGTACGGAAGGTTGTCGGGGCCAGCTTGTAGCGTATTTGGATGTAGTGAGGAGGCTGGGAGGTAGCAGGCTGCTGCGAGGAGGCCTCAGCCGATGCTTCGATGCTTGAGGGTGGTGATGGGTTCGGCCGATGCTGATGCTGGGAGGCCATGGTGTCTCGTCACACAGGCTTCCGTATCACGTCAAGTGCCATGTGCATGGAGGAGGACAACGGCCACGAAGCATTCGCTTGGCTTTTGCTGATTGTGGGAGTCTCTGCCTGGGGCATCGACAAGCACCCAGGCGAAGCGAGAGCAGGTGCAACCATCATATCGAAGGGTTGTGGAAGTTGCGCCTTCCTTGACTTGTAAAAGGACGCACTGGGGGGAAGGAGGCCACAAGGCAAGTGCTACGGGTCTCACTCTATGGTACTCGACAAATTCAAGGACGCGCGTCCCATTCACGTGCTTTCGCAAATAAGCTGAACCCTCAACAGCAACAGTATCGATAAGCGGGATACTATGAGTGTCACTTGGAAGTTTCGGTGTGAGGCATCTAAGGTGACATCTGAGATGAGGGCAGCTGCAATGTTCCACCAGTTTACGACTCGCACAGAAACAGATGGTACACGCACCGCAGCATCACGAAAGCTGACAAAGTGCTAGGATTTGATACTACCAAGCATTATATCCCCAAGCTCAACTCGACATCACCCAAGATGATCGATCTGTGTGACGTTTTGACTTCCGCAAGAGAGAGGGAGCGGCCACGGTTTCTTGGAAACCTTGTCTGTTGCTTCAATGCCGACGGTTTCAGTAACCAGGAGAAATCATGGCTGCATCGACTTTAAGTGGTTGCGGAATGCCGGATCAGCAGGCCACAGTGACAAGGGCCTTCCATGTGTCTACTGCCTATATCATGTCTCATATAGGCGCGTACGAAGTAACTTGACGCAATGTCGAGGTATCGTTCGCGTTTCCACGTTCCCGGTCCCAAGAATACTTGGCAATGCATAGTTTGCGTGCGTCATGAACATATCGGCTTCCTGCATTTATCCACGAGCTCACTGCCGAGAAGCAAGATGAGAAGTCTGGTCGTCTCAACTCAACAGCTGGGCTCTCCCTGTTCCCCCACTTTCCGATAGATAGCCATGGCACCAGCCCACCCCTTCCACGTCTCTCACCACTATCTTGGCCTCGCCTCGGCATTTCACTGGTCAAGCTGCCCTAATCGGCAACGCAGTCGAACAGACCCGTGGCCCCTACAAACCCCAAACAGAAAGCATGGTTATACACAGCTGCCGTTCAATGGTGCTCGATCCATGCCTATCAACACAGATGATCAGCATCATGCGTCACTCCTCAGCTTCATGCAGCTCTCACACCGGCGAGCCGTGTTACATCTTGTATCAGCAAACCTGGATAAAGTACAATAACCTGGAAGCTCCAAGAGAAGGGTTGTACTTGGCGCCTCGGGCCTGGGATACTCGCTGGAGGTAGGTTTACCGCTTGCCTCATGTTGAGAAGTTGGATTACGACGTCATTCTACCTTCCTATTTGAACTTCTCTTCCGAGGACGCCTGAATGAATAAAGCCTGCCAGTTTCCCATCTTCTTGACATCTCTGTATCTTCATCATCCTCACATTTTCCTCAACATCATTTAGCAAAACCTAGCAACAGCCCACCAAGCTCTTCACCACCTAAACATCACCACTTCACCAACCAACCATGGCGTGCCGTCACTATATCATCCCCCCTCATCTTCTTCGGGCCATTGCCGACTGCGAGGCCAACGCGGACAAGATTCGGCACGCTGCCCGTCGATCTCTCTCAGCCAGAGATATCTATACCAAGACCCGAGCCGAGCGCCTTACTGCTCTAGCTACTCCTCGAGCACACTCTCGCCAGCAGCAGATCATCCCTCCCCATGTGTTGCGAAACCTTTCTCAGTCAGAGGAGGCGGAGGAAGGTGTGCGTGACCATGCCAAACGTGACCTCACCCACGTGGAGGGTCTCATGCAGCAGAAGCTAGGTAGGTTCCATTGCCCTCTATTAGATCCTGACTAACTCCCCAAGGTTCTACCACCGAGAGCGAACAGACTCTCGCTGCCAAGAAGAAAGGCTCACCTCAACGCTCCATCTACAATGCCAACCATACCACTGACGAATCAGAGCTCCCCGGCAAACTGGTTCGCAAGGAAGGGGGAGACAAGGTCAAGGACAAAGTTGTCAATGAGGCCTATGACAATGTTGGTGTTGTCCTAAACTTTTACAAGAAACGATTCAACTGGCATTCCATCGACAACAAGAACATGGATGTTGTCAGCAGTGTTCATTTCGGCGAGGAGTACGAGAACGCTTGTAAGTGATTGTGCTGCTTCACAAACCTTGACTCTCCATCTAATGCTGACCTTCCGAAGTCTGGGACCCCGAGAGGATGCAAATGGTGTACGGAGACGGCGGCGAGTTCCTCAACAACTTCACCGGCTGCATCGATGTCATCGGACACGAACTGACCCATGCCGTGACGGAGCACACCAGTCCTCTTGACTACAGCGGGCAAGCAGGTGCCCTCAATGAGCACGTTTCGGACGTGTTTGGCATCATGATCAAGCAGCAGGTCCAAGACGAAAAGGCCGATGTGGCTGATTGGCTTATTGGCGAAGACTGCATCTTGCCCGGCGTCAAGGGGGTTGCGTTGCGAAGCATGAAGGCCCCAGGCACGGCTTACGACGATCCTCGCTTTGTAAGTTGAAGAGTGATTGGACAAGAAGATGGCACTGACGAGATGGCGTAGGGCAAAGATCCACAGCCTGCCCACATGAAGGACTACAAGGTCACGTTCGAGGACAACGGAGGAGTGCACATCTATTCTGGTATCCCGAACAAGGCGTTCCAGCTTGCCTCGGTAGCCTTTGGTGGCTACTCGTGGGAGAAGGCTGGAAAGATCTGGTGGGAAACGATGAAGTCGGGAAAGATTGCGCCGAAATCGCAGTTCAAGCACTTTGCCGATATCACCGTCGAAACGGCCGAGGAGCTGTTCGACAAGGAAGCCGCCGACATTGTTCGCAAGGCTTGGACTGATGTCGGAGTTCTTGGGGGCAAGTAGGACACGACGGATTCTTGGGGGTGCCCATTCCTATGATGGTCGCGTGACGTGAGGCTCTCTGGGTGGGATCCTTGGTGACCTAGATATTCTTGACGAGATCAGTCCTAGACAACAGTCCTTTGAGAAGTATGCTATGCCTTATGCTTATAGTCTAATCGTTTCCACCACCAACTGAGTTGAGGCGTCCAGATACGCATTTATGAAATGATGACTATACTGTCGTGCATATTCGTGCAAGCTGATTAATATCAAGACTACGAATAGTCAGTCAAGTGAAGTCAGGGCGGCCCGACATGGCCCGTTTTCAGGAATACGCTGAGCAGCTCGCCATTGGCTCACTGTCCGAGACGCCATCTCAAGTCCCTTGGTGAGGCTGAATCGCTCGGGGAGCTGGCCAGATACGAATAAGGCACTGGACATAAATTCAAGGGGCAGACCCCGCCGAGGCTTGCGCCCGCTGGAGGGAGAAGGGCCAAGGCGAAGTCCAAGGCGCCATCATTTCCCAGACTGTTATTATTTGTGCCGAAAGCGAACAGAGGGAGTCCTCGAGAGAGCCCGCACTCGGTAGTTTGTCCCCGGACACCTTGGCGGTCTTGGAGGCAAATCTTACCGTGGGACGGAAACGTCCATAAGAAGACGAGAGGCGTTTATGGCTTTCGACGACGCCGTGAGGACCATGACAGTGAAGGGCTGCGGCACGGCTCTGGTCCTTATCTGCATCCATGTCAGCACAATATCGGGATAATCTCGCAAGACTCCCCCTCGCTACTCACGCCGTTTGGTTTCGTCTCCCCCTCCCCTCCCTTTCACTAGCCATGACATCAAAGACAAGACTACCTTTTCGTACGGAGTACTTTATCCTCCGTCTCCCTTTCATCACAAATCGGTCCCTTGCATTGGCGTCCCTCGGATCCCGGCATCCAACAAGGCTGCTAATCGCCTAGCCAGGAACCACTTGAATCTCCCGGTGGGTTCTCGTTCACAAAGAAGAACAACCAGCAAAACCGTTCCGCTGGCGTCAAGACAGTTTCTCGGAGCCGTAAAACCGACGGAAGGGGTTGAACGAGATGAAGGCGGCCGCCGGACCATCTCGTCGTCGCCCAAAACGGGAAAAGAGCACCACGCCGCCGAGGTGATAGCTTGCAACACAGACGGAGCTTGGTCGAATTCGCTCCAAACAAAACAAACCGCTAGCTTGGCTTTTCAAAGATACGAGAGATGAAGAAAGGCGCGAGAAAAAAAAAGTACAGGTGGCTTGTTCAAAGCCTGCCGTCGCCGAATCTATTTGTATGCAAAAAGGACTGTTCCTCTAGGTATCATGGTTCATCACGGGCCCGTGATTCAAAAGCAGATACGTAAAATCCAAAAGAATCTAAACATGCTCTCGTCTCTCCTCCCCTTTCTCCAGCTTCAAGTGCAAAAAAAAGATGTCGCCATAATCCGTATCAAGGCATTTCCCGTGAATGTGACCATGTCCTCCCGATAACACCAATCAAATGTAGAATTCGAACCAAGAATAAAGCGCTCCCAAGAATCGTGCCACGTGCTGAATGCCCCTTTGCCGGGCGGCGCCGGGTTTCGTTTTTGTGACCATTTTTCGTTTCGAAGGATGCGCGAGCCAGTGAGCAAGCCGCCATTACAACGCTGGAATCTCAAACGGATCATGGTTTGCCAAGTCCCCTTGTCCTGGACGGAGGGTTGCTGTCTTGTCTTTCCCGGGATTGACTTGTGGTCAGCAAAGGGTGTGGCTCTTGGCAAGCGAAAGGAGCGTATGGAAATGTAAATTATATGGGCTGCTCTCGGCATGGTGAAATGTCTAAAGTCTTGTCAAGCCGCGAGACGAGGCTTAGATGAGGAACTGGAGAGCCAGAAGACCGGCGGCAGCGACACCCACGTTGCTGACCATGCGGGAGGCAGCGCCCGTGGGCACGGTGCTGATGGTCTCGCTGGGAGCAGAGCCGGTGGCCGAGGCGGTGGCAGCCGTGTTGGCAGCCGAGTTGCCGGACGAGCCGCTGGAGCCGGACTCGGAGCTGCCAGTCTCCTGGGCGCTGGAGCCAGACGTGGAAGTGACGGTTTGCATGGTGGTCTCGTGGGAAGTCTTGGTGGTCTCGTCCTTGGTCGAGGTCTCCTCAGTCTTGGTGGAGTCTTCGGTCTTGGTGGTCTCGTCCTTCGTCTTGGTCTCATCCTTGGTCTTGGTCTCGGAAGTGGTCTCCTCGGCGTCCTCGGTGGTCTTCGTGGCCTCGGAGGTCTTGGTCTTAGTAGGAGCCTGGGTCTTGGTGGTAGACTTCTCGGTGGTGGTGGTCTTCTCGTCGGAATCGTCGCCCGTCTTGACCTCGATGCTCTCCCAGGTGCCAGAGTTGTCGCCGTAGACGTACTTCTTCACGTTGGAGTTCTTGCCAGGGGCGTCCTGGCCAGCATAATCCTCGATGGTGATGCTCTTGTAGTAGGCGGTGAAAGGAGCATCGTCGAAATCTTTCAGTGTCGTTAGTACTTGCTGCCACCCTCCAGCGCAGATAACTTACCAGTGTAACCGCCAGCCCACTCGACAGTACCCTTAGCAGAGTTCTTACCACCAGCAACCCAAGTACCAAGCTTGACCTGCATGGGGGTCTGGGGGAAAGCGGAACCACCCTTAGCATCAGCAGCATTGAGGGTGCGGACAACGACGTCGTCGATGAGCCAGTTAACAGCCGTGGAGGTCCAGAGGACCGAGTACTTGTGGTACGAGGTCAGGGGAGAAGCGACGGGGTGGTAGGCGCCACGATCGTAAGTGGTGGTATCGCCCTTGCTGAAGTAGTTGGTCTGAACCTGGGCGTTATCACCGCCAACCCACTCCCAGTCGATCTCGTCGAGGTCATCAGACTGAAGCACGGAGCTAGTGACGATACCCTGGCCCTCGGCAGCCTGGACGACGACATCGACACGTCCAAAGAAGAGGTAGTTGTCGGTTCGGATGGTGGGGGCATCGCTCTCCTTGTTGATGACGAAGTTGGCACCCTTGCCGTTGTAGGTGAGGGAAGTGCCAATCATGCCGTGGAAGGCATCGCACTCACCCTTGGTGAAGTCACAGTCAACCTTGGTAGAGCCAAAAGCAGGGTCGTCGGGGCAGGCTAAACACACAAACGCAGTGTTAGTGATGCGACTCTTCGCCGTGATATCATGTCACCCCGGGTGCAACACGTCCACGCTGACAAGCTCACAAAGACGTACTCTTCTTCAAAGGGTTGCAGTCGGTAGAAGTCTGGGCCGAGACCAGAGTCGAGGCGGCAAGAGCCACGGCGACGGAAAGGGCCTTGGGCAACATTGCGCAGGCTTGTTTTGTGTTGTTTATAAATAACGGAAAACTCTCGAAAAGATGTGATGTGAATTAGGCGTCTGAGTCAAGATGGGTAGCGATGGTGGTGAGTGTGTATATTAAGGCGTATCAAAGGGAATGATGAAACCGCCGTCGAGTTGAGCTGATGTGTAAACGGCACACAGCAGAAGGGTATAAGGTCAAAAGCGAGAGACTGGAAGGTTGGGTAAGAGAATTGAGGCTTCGAGGAAGTGCGGATGAGTTGGGATATTAATAACAGAGCCAAACAAGATGGCGGCGATTTATTGAGGCAGGGCAGCGAGATACCGACGCCCTCAGCAAGCGCCCCGGAGCCATGTGGGCCGAGATGGGCAACCCCTGATGCCCCGTCGAGCCAAGACCCCCAAGAGTCCCAAGAGTCAAGGGCGACGGGGGGGGCGAGTCCCTGGAATACCGGACCCTTGTTCTGAGGGAGCCTGGGAAGAGTGGAAGACTGCTCGAGTCCATCGGTCCACGGGGGCGTTGGCCGCCAAGTTGAGACATTGCAGGCTCCTCTGAGGGCGCCACCGTCCAGATGCGTTGCAAAAGCGTTGCTGAATGCTGACAGTGCATGCACTAATCAGCCACATGCACCCTTGGCTTGGGTGCACAGCAGATCCACGGTCGACGCTGACGGCCGCATTGGGCAATGTGCTTTGTAAATGTGCATGTTCTCTGCATAAGCCGTCCAACGACGAGAGTCACGAGCCGGAGGAAGGGCTTCGAAGTGGAGAGATTCGATAATGACGTTCGGTGGACTTTGATCAGCCCTCGTCTAGGACACGAGCTTCGCAAGCTATCGAGTTCTAGGAGATGGAGTCAGAGGACAAGGGGAGAAAGGAACTGGAGGGCGGCTCTTCCAGCTCTCGTGTTGATCCCGACTCCCCCAATTCGTAACTTGGAGAGGACCTGGTTGCGTGGTGCGTGCCAGTCCGGGGCTTGTCGCAAACTCTTAAAACTTACAATGAAGGAGAAGACCCGGCAACAGGACAACCACAGTCCCTCCCTGGTGATCGACCAGGCTCCTCCACCAGCTTCCCCTCCTCGGTCCACATGCGTCCACACGGCGGGCTGCTCTCGGAACATGACAGAAGAGGGCTGGAGGGGCAGGCGGACATGGGGATACGAGAGGAGACGTGAATGACGATTATCGTATTGGAAGCTTGACGATGCTGAGAGAAATGGCGCGGTTGGTGCAGTGACGGATGGAACGCCATCCTTTTGTCTGTCGCAGCCAAGGTGATGAATTAGGCAAGATGGATGTGACCTTCCAATTGTTGGTGGTGATGCCTGAGGTGTTGTTGTGACACCGGATCCATTGAACCATGAGAAGGAAGGTACGGAGTGCGGCGCAGGAAGCACCGAAGGGTGGAAGGCACGGCACGAAAATTGCAGTACCAATTATTCTACCCACAACCAACAAACTCGCCCTTTTCCCCAGCACCCATCCAACTTCTGATCGTGTGCCAGCCCTGCACATTGTACGGACAAAGTCGTGGCATTCATCAATCAATGTCAGCACTCTGATGAAATCAGTCACACACCTGTTCGCTCCCTCCGTGGCTAACAGCCTGACGATTGCGGTCCCCACCAAAGAAGGCCAAGCCAAAGAAACCCCTGCTCCTTTCTGACAGGATTCCTCGGCGCCCGTTCATGCATTGCGTTGATTGCTCAGGCCTTCTTCGTCCCGTCGGAACCAGCACAGCACTTTCTGCCTGGCATTTGGTTGGTGCCGGGTCCCGTCATCGCCCTACGCCCGGTGGAGTTCGCAAGAGCTGGACGTCGCCGACCGGATCCCAGCGAGGCAGCAAGGGAGCCCCAGGCGAGAACAGTCTTCAGATCTCTGCATAGCGGCAGAGATGCATGTTGCCCTCTTATCGCCTTGGCCGGCTCGGTGCCGTCCAGACCTCGTATTTCCGGCTGTGCTGTGCCGTGACGGACCTTTTCCCTCCCTTCTCTATCGCCCCAGCAGAGGTCATTCACCCTCCAGCGGGGAGCCAGATCGGTCGCCGGACCTCAAAGGAACCCCGAAGGCAAGAGACCAAATGTGGTAATGGGAACACGAGGGAGCATTTCGCTAAGGACCCTTGGCAACCTTCGTCCCAGAGTCGGTCGCTCAACAAGAGACAAAACAGAACGAGGCCTTGCACTATCTACACGTCGCGCGGGTAATGGCTCATTTCGAAGCATCGTATTGTTCCCTTGGCTCACCGTCCCTAGACGCTGGGCACCGCAAACTGGGCATCTCAGAGATTGAGACTAGCGTCTTGATTTCTTGTCACTCAGGCATTGGACGGCAAAGAACTGAGAGCTGAACGCCTAGCGGACAACGAGCAGCTTCAGAGACGTCCAGCTCTTCAGACCCAGCTTCTTGCATGATGCATCGCCCGGAATGAGCCAAGGGTCTGGCAGCGTGCGGACATGGACATGGGTCACTGCATGTCACTGGGAGGCGAGTCTTTGTCGAGGCCTTTGGCCTCTGGGGCCGCCTTTGGGCTTGTTCCCGGTCAGTGCCGATGCACTTCATCGTCCGGAGGTCAGTCTCACCATCCCAACTTTGTTACTCCTATCTCTCGATTTTCCCATGGGATTGCATCACATGTACCAACCCCAGTCTCAAGTGCCAGGGTCTTGGTGTTTTGCTGTTACGTTGTATTGCTTCAGCTCGAACCAGCTGTAATCCTCCAACTGACCAACCGCGAATCGTGGGATACGATACGAATTCCGTCGTACTGTCTGTATCCTTCGTCAAGCTCATTCACGATCTCCAGCGTCCCCACTTCATGATCCATGCCGTCTTACGCCTGTGACCTGTCGGCCTTCTCAATCTCTCAACGCTCTCGCGCAAACCCTCGCCATCCGGCGTCACACTTCGCCTTCATTCTTTGCCGGATCGACACCATGGCCTCGGCCGCCAGCTCGGGCTAGAAGCGTGAACCCCTCGCCACTCGAGCCCGAAATAAACACGCATTGCAAGAGAAGATTCTTTTGTGCATCACGAGCCTCATTCTACCGGCCCAGGCCGCCAAAC
The DNA here is from genome assembly GCA_024115155.1 of Thelonectria blattea. Taxonomy (NCBI): domain Eukaryota; kingdom Fungi; phylum Ascomycota; class Sordariomycetes; order Hypocreales; family Nectriaceae; genus Thelonectria; species Thelonectria blattea. Next base: position 35,103 of record JAMQMW010002759.1, read on the forward strand.
TTTCCGCTAGCAAGCTCCGAGGCCTGGCAACATCTTGACGGTTTTGCTAATTTTATGCCCCTATCTTGGCCCTGCTGGGGAAGGCCTCGGAGGTGCCATGTTGGGTGTTGGTTCACCCGCCGGCGAATTTGCTCATTTTTTGGGGTGGTAGGAATGCCCGCTGGCAAGCGCCCGAGTCTCCTGGAGGCTTTTGGCTTTCTTCTCTGTGCTACGAATTCCCACAAGGCCGCCCACAGTGACACTCGCTCGCGAATCGCATCCGTTCCCGCCCCTCACACATGCAACGTTCGATCTCGAGATGTTGAAAGGGGCCGGCCCCTCGTGGAGTTGAGCGACGGGTCATCCCTGAACGGGGGCTTGACCTTTCAGGCTGTTGGCGAGAAGCCTGTGACTTGTCCTCCAAAGCCTGCTTCGTGGCTTACTTGTTCGCTTCACCAAGCTGACAGATGTCTTGCTCCTCGAGTCTCAATAACTCCCCTAGCTTGACAGACGGCTTCCAGCCGCTGATGGATCCGCCAATCTCATTGATTGATTCTCCGTTTCACCATGGCCGAAGCTCCATGCGTCACTTTTCGAGTTTCCCTGGTGGACTCTGGATTGAGGCTCGACATTGGCCCATCACGCATTTCGCGCAAACACGCTGAGACAGCCAAGACGAGTGACGAGCCCGACACTTGAAGAGCATCTGGAATGCCTTCCCGTCTTGGATTGTTCCAGTCTAAAACAGTGGTTCGAATGTTACAGACTGATGCTTGCGCGTCGCCAAAGCTGTCGAGGAAGACTGGAGAAATTCCTTTCTCGGTCAGATCTGCCACCCTCCATCAGAGCCCGAGGCCTTGTTTGGTCTGTCACTGCTACAGAAGTTCTCTGTCAGCTCACGCTTTAAACCCCTTCATTCTCCATGCTCGCCGACTCGCCGACCGGCCCCTGCTCCGAAACCCTGATTCCCGAGTTTCAGAAGTCTGAGAAGAGAGTCGAACGATTTGAATCCCTCACTTCAAACGACAAGGAGACGATCATGCCGGGCGATTTTCACTCGTTCAATTGGCTCGGGTAGGTTGATTGGCGGTTTGACATCATCGATGCGGTTCTTTGTCCAGTGGCAAACCTCATCCAGAAGTGATGCACAGGCACAAGGGGAAACGGCCAGGAACCAAAGTTCAAACTCCACCACAAAAGACGAGATGATTGTCAACTCCACTCCACACGAGGTGATCTCGGTGAGCTTCTGAGCTCTCCTTTACCTCGGACAACCGAACCAACCAGTTGTCGACAATAACCTTGGTGATCCACCATCCCGTGCACATGGATCCTCTTCTCAGCGTCTATTCAAAAGTTTGATGCCCATCATGATGCGATGAACCTCCGCTTACTGTATTCCGTCCAACCGGCTGGCTCTGGTACCTGACGGGCCGTCTACTACGGCTCGCGGTGCACGGTATTTCAGGTACATACCGCGCCGTTGCCCAAAGCCTCGTATCCAGATCCGACAGTTGGGGTTGACATGGCGGTTGCACAGCGGGACGCGCGGGCAGCGCTTGTGATGCCGTGTTAACAGTTGGTTCCCACAGCATGACGCAGATCAGAGTTCACCAGAGGCTACAAAGTCACGATTGGATTCGCTAAGAATACGGTAGGACGAACCAGATGCTGCAGCGGCCGATTGTGTTTCCATCAGTGATGCCACCTCGATGCAACCTCAGTATGGTTATCACTCGGCGTCGATCCCGGACAAGGCCTCCCAACCGACAATGAAAGGGGCTGTCGGTCGGTTTTCAGCCAAAATAATTATGATACGCAGGATTTTCATGGCAGGATTGGATCCCACCAACACGCAGTTTGAGATGGAACTCGCAAACACCCCATTCCTCTGAACAACGAAATCTAGATGAAACCGACATCATGCGGATCGTTCCGGGACCACAACCACGCACAATTCAGGTCATTTTATCCAAGGGAAATGAGTTCTGTTTTGTTTCTCGTCTTTCATTTTGTTGTGCCATCTATTCAAGACCTTTGGTGTAGCAAAGGAATGGGTTTCGTAGGGACGTGGTCCCACGCAGCCTCGGAGAACGGGTTTCACGGCACCAAGTGGCTGGCCGCTGTCTTTCAGCAATGTGATCCGGGGGTGCAGGAAACATGGCAAATGGCAGCGAATCCCCGCATTCCATTCAAACGGTAACGAATTGCAAACGGAATACGCAAGCATCCCGTTGGGGGATGGCATTTTACTGTTGAGCTCAGGATGAGAATACCTTGAAGATCTCGATATGGTGCTGACTACTTCAAGATACCCGGGTTGGACTGTGATGATTTCACCGACAGCTCAGCTTCGATATACCTGGATTGTCACATAGTCTACAGGATGAGCTTCGTTCGAATCACAAGCAAACAAGCTCTTCTCGTAGAGCTGTGGCATGAACCTAAATATACAATCTCCCGCCAGAGCTTCGTCTTTCATCGCCAACAATATCAACCATCGAACCTCACAAGGGGGCTGCAACAGCAGTCGCTATGGATACCTACGGCCAGGCCTGCCCCTCGGATCTCCCACATTCTCTACGGTATCAACTTTGACGAGAAGAATACTGCCATGTAGCATTTCTGCCATCTTTGTGCCTTCATAGAACTTGTTACATCTTAGGGCCGGAGGCCTAGTTTATTCTAGGACCACCACAGCCACGTCAGATTACACCTTTGAGAGTGGTTCAGGCTCAACGTGCACCTAATGGCAAGATAGTCCAGTAGAATATCGAGCTCAGACCGTCGGAACAGATGGAAATCGATATCAACAACACCCACCGGGGTTTCCATACCGAAATGCGTACTCTTTGTTGCGGCGGGTTGAAGTAACTCGCGTATACCTATCGAACAAAAGCATTTCGACGACCGGGAAACACTCGAAGCCCGAGGTCTTAACTCATCGGTGTCTGCCACGAGATTGTCGGCATCTTCGTCGGCGCAGGCTCACGAGCAAAAGGTGACGTCAAGCCCAACAACCAGGTTGGTACCAAGGCGCAGGGCCACTCGAGAGTAACTAGTTCACAACGGTGGTGAAGAGGTCAATATCTTGTGTGTCGGGGCGAGGAGGTTGGGGAACTCGGAGTGTTCGTTTACGAGGGCTAGGGGGCGCATAGAGTACCTTGGTTGGGGTCTCGAAGATGGCAGACAATGAACACGGGGGCACTGATGGGGGTGAGAGAGCATCTCCTTGAACACGGGGGATGGAGACGAGGCTTCGAAGCACGAAGGGAGCCTGGATGTCGCCATGTTAACGCCATGGTCCTCGGGGGTGGGCAGGATGTTGCTTGTTTGCAGCTCCTCGCTCTCGTGCAACTGCCCATCAGGCAGGTTGCTATCTCACGGATTGCATAGTCTTCTTAGAGGCAAGCAGACGACTTGTTTCTGCTAGCGGGCAGCTCGGATGACTTTAAGTACGCCTTATACCCGATTTTAGTCGTCGTGGTACGCCCCAGGGACAGGTTCCAGTATATGTCGCCACGAGATATTGCCAAGGTCCCGCAGCTCGTGACGACGGAGGTGGTGTTTCGTCGTCACGGAGACAATACGAAGGACGTCGTGTTGAATATGTATGCCGTATCCGTGTAGTCTTGGCATCATCATATACGAACTATTTAACGTAAGTTTGAATGTGTCACTCTTGTTCTGCGCAGGGAGGGCGTTCAGGGGGGTCCAAAGGCCGCGTTGGTATTCACATTTCCCTCGCCAACCACCTGAAGACGCTTCCTTCTTGAGGGAACACGGTCATGACTTTCGGTGAGTTCTTTGCGTGGTTAACACTGCGAGGATGGCAGTAGGGAGGTTCAAACTCCATACCTACTCCGTAGGCAGCATAGACTTATGGGTGGACAACTCCGTGATCATGCAGCACTTGGCGCAGCTATTAACCTTGGTGAGACTAGATCATTTACGACGGTTATTTTGGCAGTTAGTGACTTGCTACTACATTTGATGCGCGACCATCTTGACACACGGGAGTGGCTCGATAATGTCTTCGCCAGGCATTCCTGTGCTGCTTCCCGCTCTCGGGAGCTCTACAACCACTCCGAGGTCCCTTCGATACACTTCTTATCCGGTTTTGGATCCCAAGGACATACTGGGCGGTCCAGGACTAACTCGATATAGCATCCTTTGGTGTTGGGTATGTCTACTTCTCGACTGGCCTCGCAGCTCATGGCCCTGGTTTGAGAAGATACATACAGCTCACAGGTTGTCTCAACCACGACACGTTCATCGCGCAGGGCACGTCGCAACCCTCACTCTGTTTCTCCTTGACTACGATAAACGAACGAAGCAAAAAGAAAACCCGCTGTCCCATCCATCCACGGGCAAAAAGCAATGCGTGATCTGGGAATCGAACCCAGGGCTCCCCGACGCTGCTCGGATGGCAACGGAGAATTTTACCACTAAACCAATCACGCTTGTTTAGATGTGAAGGTCAGGTCGGAATGATGTCTAAGTGAGGGGCCCGTCAGCATCCAGCGCAGGTGTAGGGTATCGCAGCCCGGTCGAGGTGCAAATGCCATTGCATGAGAATCAAACCATTTGGATGTGAATAGAGTTTTGATCTGGGCCGAGATAATGTTCAAGCGACTATGTGCTGGGAGGGGTCGGATGGTATAACCGGTTTAATCGTCTGGTGTTCGTGCCCTGAAGCAAACTGTGTTTTGTCTGTAACGCGAAAGCGAGATACACCAGAAGACTGGGCAAATCCGGTGAAGAGGTCAATTCAATGTTGAATCACGATTCGTAAGATAGCAGGGTTGCTGAAGTCAAGCAACGGCATCAGCTTCTCCAACATGCTGCCCTTGGCTACATTAGCAGCTCACTTATTAGCATTGGGTCTGACTCTTACGCCGAGCCTAGCACGAACGCCGCACAGGAACACGAGTACATCAACCACAAGATACACCTTTCAAACATACAACTCGACTGCATCACCACCAAAATGAATGCGAGACCGTCACACTTTATCCTGGCAAACTCACCTTCGTGCCAAGTTCTCGACCGTTTCAGCGACCTCCCGGACGACCCCCCAATCGAAGAAGACCACCTTGGCCGCATCCCTTTCTGGCCCCTGCTGCGCCACCTCCTCGGGCAACCCATCTCGACCGCAGGGCAACTGGTCGACCTGCTGCAAACCATAGGTGCCATCGCCGAGAGCACGCCCGGCAATGACTACGGGTTCCTGCAGCGCTTCCTCGAGACGGGGGAGGCGTCGCGCATCGGCGAGACATGGCCCAAGCTGCGAGACATAGCCCTGGATCTCGCGGACTACTTCCCCGAGGGCAGGCTGGGCCTCCTCGAGCCAGGACGGCCGCTGCGTCTGAGCCGTGGACAGGTCGCCTGTCTGGTCACCCACCAGTTCCTATGCTCGGCTGTTCCCCAGCGGCATGACGGCGGCTATCAGGATTTTGGGATTTGGTATGCCTCGGAGCAGAGACACCCGGTCGCCGTCGAGATGTACTTGACGGCGCTGTTCGCCTACTTCTCAAGCCTGCCGCCAGCGCGGGAGCTGATGCAAGAGCACCGATCCTGCCCCGACGACGAGGATCGGTTCGTCACTTACCTCCTCCACCAAGGGCCCGGGAAAGTGTCATTGGAGGGAGTCTCTCTCGGACCAGTCTCGGTTGACTATATCTCCAAGCACAATACTCGCGCTCACCTTCCAGAAGTGCAGGGGCCGAAAGGCGGCGTCGTAGTGTCTGCGAACAAGGTTATCGGGTTCGGGCAATCGGCAACGCAAGAGGAAATCTTCACGGGCATCGCGCCCGAGGCGTGTCCCGTGGTCCTCGTGGCGCCGCATTTGAGTGACGACACGGCCGTGACGGTGTCGGGAGCGAGGGCGATGCTCGACGTGACCGGTCAACGGCGGGAGCTGTCGTGGACGGTTCGGTCACCCGTGGCCGACATGTCATCGTGGCGCGGCGGTCGATTGATCTTTATGGACGCGCTCGAAATGGATGAGACAGAGCCAGCCGAAGCAACCGAGTTGACAGCAGTGGCGGACGTGCAGGCGGGCCGCATCGACCGCGAGGTGGGCAAGGCGTTGACAGGATTCGGGGCCTTGGGCGAGGGAGCAGAGGTGTGTTCAGGGCTGTGGGGGTGCGGCGCCTTCTGCGGAGACGCTGGAGTCAAGGTCTTGGTGCTGTGGCTGGCAGCTTCGGCGGCCGGAATGCGGCTGAGGCTCGCGTTGAGTGACGAGGACGGACACGACGTTGGACGTTGGTTGGAGAGGCTTGCTGTCGTTGGCTGCAGGGAACGTTTGTCGGCAGAAGATGTGCGACGGTTGTTGGTGGCTAAAGAGGTTCTGAGGGGTTTGCGCGGGGTGGGAATATTGCAGTGGGTGGCGGCGAGGGTCGGTGGAGGTGCTTGCAGCTGAGAAGAAGAAACACAAGGAGGCAAGGAGCCCGAGGGGATTGGCCGTTAAGGACCTGTTCTTCTCCATTGCTTGACGAATCATCATCGTTGTCATCTTTCAATAGTGAGGTGGGCAAGGTGAGATGAGATGAGTTGCATCCCTGTCGACGTTCAATTTCGCATCCATCAATCAAGAAAAAAGCGGGACTCGTTACGGATAGAACCGAGGAAGGACGTTGAATACGACAGTGTGTTCCGAGATGCCGGGCGAGTCTGACAGGATGACAGGACACAATTGTTTCTGCGTCAAGATACGAACCAAAGTGCCTTCCTCGTCATCTTGCTTTCCCATCTTTCATCCTCCTCCTTTTTCGTCTCCTCGAGCTAATTGCCCTAGGCCGATCCCTCATCAGCCCCTGAAGCCCTTGGATAAGGCTAATCTCTGGCTACTCCTGCAGGGGAAGAGCCATTGGTGGGGTTGAGATGCGAGGAAGGAAAGGCGCCTGGTCAGCTCTTGCTTGAATTGTGGGCTCGACGCTATTGAGAAAAAAAACCATTGAAAAAAGTCTTGGAAAGAGGAAGAGCTGAGATGATAAGCGGGAGCGATTCGAGTGAAAGCTGGAAACCATCTGGCCGATTGATGACCCCCTGAATCCTCCCTCCATTCCCAATCTGGCTCGTCTTTTATCCTTCGTGGCTTGCTCAAGGGGGCTGCTTACTTTGCCCTTTCTTGGCTTTTACATTCCATGTCCAACAGCAATCACGCAATGATGCCTCCCTCTTTCTTCATTCCTACCCTTGGTCCTTCCTTCTGAGTGTCATTTTGAGCGACAGATAATTGCAAAAGGGAGTTATCCTGCACTGAATATTCGTATTTTGGTGCTGAGGAACCTCTTTTTTCCATCTCGGTTCTCTCGGTTTACTCGCTCCTTCCTTCTTTTCTCCCCCGCCTTCCTGCTTCTTTACTTTCTTCGCCTTGCTTCAGCCACCAGCAGCAAGGAACAAGTAAAGACGAGATGGCGTCTCTCTGGTCCATCTGGTGCTTCAACACCAACCGGCTCGTCGCCGCGACGCTCATTAGCATTATCCTCATCCTTGTGTGGACTGCCAATCCCGCAGTAAGTTATCGCATTATACCGCGTCTTTTCCCAGCTTACCCTCCGTAGGGCACCATCAAGAGCGCCTACGATGCCGTATCCATCCCCGACTTCTCTGGCAACAGCGCGGCCGTGAAGACGTCCCGCCTTCACTACCTCGTGGTCGGCTCGCACGTCAAGAAGAACCTCTGCGCCAACATCATCACCGCTCTCGCCAATCGCTACCCCATCCCGACCATGATTGGATACCACGGCACCGGCGACTACGACGTCAAGGCCAGCAACCTGGGCAAGCTGCGTGCCATGCGCCGCTACCTGATTGACACGCCCAATGCCGAAGACGACGACCTTGTTATTGTCATCGACGGCTACGACGTGCTGGCCCAGCTGCCCGCCCAGGCCATGATCGAGATCTTCTTCGAGACCATGGCCCGCCACGATAAGCACCTCGCCGATCGCTTCGGCCTGACTGTCGAAGAGGCCCGCGCCAGGGGTCTCTACACGGGCGTGCTTTGGGGCGCCGACAAGGGCTGCTACCCCCCCATGTTCGATGAGCCTCAGTGTTGGGGACTGCCTCCCTCGTTCCTCCCGCACAACGTCTACGGCCGCTCTACCCACGATGGCAGCCTCGCCATGAACGACCCCGTCTATGTCAACGCTGGTACTGTCATGGCTCGCGTCGGTTCTATCCGTGAGCTCACCCACGGCGACCTGCTTCTCATCAACAACACCTTCCGTGAGGATTTCAAGTACAAGAAGTCGGATCAGTATATCCAGGGCAAGATGTACGCCAACCAGGAGGTCAACCGCACAAAGGCCCTCACCGGCGGCCTCGTCCCCGGCCTCGAGGGCAGCCGCTACGTCCCCAAGCCCGCCGAGTTTGGCACCGACCGCACCGACTACCACATCTCGGTCGACTTCGAGTCGGCCTTCACCGTCACCCAGTGTGGCAACGAGGGCTGGATGCACAACTTGCAGTTCAACCGACCTGACGGCACCGGCGTCATGGATGAGGACGTGGGCCAGGAGCGCGAGTCTTTCAAGAGCTTCCCCATCCAGATGCCCGGCACCATCCGCGGAGCCTTGACGCGCCTTTACGAGTCGATCCCTCACAAGACACCCGCTGACCAGTGGCTCAAGCGCATCAAGCTGGGCACCAACGTGGCGACTGGCCACATCTATGGCATGTATCACGGCACTTGCAACAAGAACAACTTCATGGACCGCTACAAGGCCCTCTGGACCTACCACCACTCCCGCGCCCTGATGCGCGCCACCACCGAGGCCTTCCGCAAGAAGGAGCCGCTGGCTCCTCACCTGATCGACGGCCGCACCTGGGTCGCCCCGGCCTACTTCCCCGACGACGCTTCGCTGTACGATCCCCTTGGAGGCGTCTACACCGATTCGGATGACCCCAAGGAGAGATTCATCCCCATGAGCAAGTTCTGCTCTTCGCACTTGCCCGAGCTGACGACCACTTGAATGCTTGAAAAGGGAGGGCAAGGAAAATAATGGGGACCTAGGAAATAGATGTGTCCCTTCTTTCTTACGTGTACACATATTTGGAATTGGATGACTTTTTTTGTGAGAGGCGGATCCTCGGATGTCAACGGAGTAATAAACTGGCGTTTCCTGGGGGGACTTGTCGGGCGTGCGTCTGCCGCCTAGACTGCCATGTATCTAGATGAGGAATGCTTATTGTGATTGATACATGAGTGGTCGTTTGTGAGAGTGATGTGAGCAACTTACGAGTAGGATTGAGGCCATCATGGGAGCGGGGCGAGGCAGCCACGGCGGAGACGTAGGACCGAGGAATGCATATGAGCTTGGTCATGGCGTGATGACTGAGGAAAGGGATCAAGGGTTTATAAATGCCTTGGGACATACTCTGTACGGTGTGAAGACTGGCTGGGCATTAGTGGGCGTATTGACAGTCGTCTTTCTTGCTGCGATGTGAGTGGTGGGATGGATGGTGAGTGTGCAGAATCCCATCTCGCGAGGACTTTCGTAATCTACCCTACTCCTCGGCTGTGTTGTGGGAATAAAGGGACAGGAGAGTTGTCGGGCCGTATGAAGCACTGAGACTGATAAGAAGACTCTGCCGGTTGCTTGAGAAGTTGATATAGGAAGGAATATGAATGACAGGTCGGAGAACGAGCAAGACCAACAGTGAAGTCGTAGACGAGGAAGTGAATTTGGAGGCAGCTTCCGATGAACTAGGGCTGTCTGACTTGCCTTGAGGTTGACTAAATGCTCCCTCTGTTTCTCCCTTCCTCTCTATCCCTCCCCTATACTCGGCACTCGAGTACTCGTGTAATGTGCTCCAATCAGCGACGCCTCGGCATCTGCATCTGGCACCATACACACGTACCTCTATCCAACATCCTCCCTATTAACACCTTTTTAGTCACTCACCTCCCGCCATTGGTGGTTTTTCCTATTCTTCCCCTCCGGTCCGAATGGTACATAGAATAGAAATCCTGTAGTCATCCGAGTGTGGCGAGTGGCTCGATCCGGTAGAGTTAGAGTTCAGTTCGCAACCAAGACGGCGGTTCCTTGAGATATTCCCGGGGTTTTTACTTCTTTCCTTTTTCATACTTGCGGGGAAAGAAAGGGAAACACGCGGCTCGTACGTTGTCAGAAGGGTACGTACCAGGCTGGGACAACCCTCGTGGGCCTGGACTATGCTGCTGTTGCAGGGAGTGTGGCTGTATGGTTCAGAAATATAATCTTCCGTGTGCGAATTGCTTCTTTCCGTGGACTCCAAGAGAAACAGAGGAGGAGTTGAGTGGTAGGAATAGACCCCTGGGAAAACAAACTCCTTTGGCCGTTTGTGCTTCAGGGGACAGACTCGTCGTGGCCTGTCCGCGCACGTCGGTGAATTTCATGAGCCTAATAAAAACTTTAACAATTAAGGGAGAGACTACGAATAAGCTAGAGACTAACGATTAGACGAACCACTAGGTAATTAGTTGTCCGCCTGAAACTACCAACAAACAACGTTCTAATCGTCACGACCGCACGCGGGAGACGGAAGGGGGACCACCGATGGGATGCAACGGTAGGCATCCTGAGAAAACTTAGTACGAACGATGTGCCATCCAGATGCCGAATTAGCCGTTTGACAGGTCTTGGAAGGGGGATCCCTTATTTGCTGGATAGTGCTCTGTAGAAGTGTAGGGTTCCCGTTACGTGGGATCAGATGATCAGGGGTTTGTTGCTTTGTTTGGGTGGGCATGGGCCATGGGTGTTTTGGGTGTCTCTCCCGGGAGGGCTGTAGTTTCTATTTCAGGGGCAGGGGGGGAAAGGTCCTGGGTGGTGGTGTTTTGGTTCTTATTTGCGGTGATATTCTGGATAGCCTTGATGTGCTTGTCATGTAGGTTGATGTATAGAGAACTGAGAGTTCTCGACTCGTCCATTTCTCGGGAACGCAGGGGAATAAGGACTTTACTTTCCCATGAGGCCATGCTTGGCTGGGCTGGATGGCCCTCTTTCTATGCATAGATTCGAGTTTGCAGGGTCATCTCCCGGAGCCTGGGCACCTCCCCACATGTCGCCATATTAGCAAATGTCCCGTATTTCCATTTCCCACCCCCACGCGTCCCGGCTTTCTTGATGAGATGGGCATGTGAAATCTTCCGTGATGAATAATGCCGTCCAGTCCAAGTGCCGTGGTCTTGGCTGGGTCGATCGTGTCGAAAGATGAGAGAGATGAAAAGAGAGGAAAGATGACTTATCCCCCGGTTGCAAAGAAGATTAAAGGGCGGCCGCAGGTGGTCGGATGTGCTGCCTGTGCCTCATTGGCCTGGTGGGCGACAGGGACGTGATGTTTTGAAACTAGACTAGGTACCTGAGTAGGTAGGGCATGCGAGCTGCATACTCGTAGAAGTGTACCGCTTAGTAACGGATTCCCCCGAGAAAAAAACAAGCCGTGAGATCAGTCTAATCAGATGGGAATAGCCTCCTCCTCCCGCTCGGGATATCCGCCTAGGTGACGCGGCCGGCCACCTGAAGCACACGGTACGGAGTAGTTAGGCCCAGAACCCACGACTATCCGTGTATTCATCTCTGACGATCCCGGTCGGGTCACTGCCTCCGTCGTCCGGTCTCTCTCTCTCCGTGCCACCCCCGGTTCGTTTCATGCCCTTACCACCGGGGAGGGAGCAAGAGAGAGACCCTTGGGAAAACGGAGAATTCTCCCATTCGTGCAATCGGCGCAGGGCTATACGTGGAAACGTGCTCGTTGTGGTGTCGACCCATGGACATGGTCTCTCCTCCCCCGTCTGTCATTCTCCGCCCGTGGTGCTATTGTTGTAGGTGCCGTGGTGAGGGAGATGGACCCTGGAACATCACGTCGTGGACTTTATGGGGGCCTCATGCTGGAAGTCTTTTATATATATAAGCCCGTCGACTACCGCCCTTCAGTCAACCTTCTTCTCCTCATCCCTCATCCAACACCTTCTCTCCTTTCCTCAACCATCTTCCTTCTTTTACATCTTCTCTCGAGAGTGAAGGACTGGTTCCGACACAATCACCACCATCTTTTAACACCCACCCTTTACATCTTTACTTACACCTTTTGACTGATTCTTGTACTCTTCGACAATGAAGTTCTCCAACATCCTCCCCCTCTCCCTCCTGGGTCTGGCCAGCGCCGCTCCCACTCCCACCGTCGACGAGGACGCCACTCACGCCCTCGACAAGCGATCGTCCATCACGGAAACCTGCACCCTCGGCTACGCCACCCAGAACGGCGGCACCACTGGCGGAAAGGGCGGCACCACCACCACCGTCTCGACTCTCGCCCAGTTCACAAAGGCGGCCACTTCGTCCAGCAAGTACGTCATCTACGTCAAGGGCACCATCTCGGGCGCCACCCAGGTCAAGGTCAAGTCCAACAAGTCCATCGTCGGAGCTTCCGGCTCGGCTCTCAAGGGCATCGGCCTGTACATCAAGGACCAGGAGAACGTGATCCTGCGCAACCTGGCCATCTCCAAGGTCCTCGCCGACAACGGCGACGCCATCGGCATCCAGGCCTCGACCAACGTCTGGGTCGACCACTGCGACCTCTCGTCGGACAAGACGCACGGCAAGGACTACTACGACGGGCTGCTGGACATCACCCACGCGTCCGACTACATCACCGTGTCCAACACGTTCCTCCACGACCACTACAAGGCGTCCCTGGTCGGCCACTCGGACAGCAACGAGAGCGAGGACAGCGGCCACCTGCGCGTCACCTACGCCAACAACTACTGGTACAATGTCAACTCGCGCGCGCCCTCGGTCCGCTTCGGAACCGTCCACATCTACAACAACTACTACCTGAGCCTCGGCGACACGGGCGTCAACAGCCGCATGGGCGCAAAGGTCCGCGTCGAGTCGACCTACTTTGACGACTGCTCCGGCGTCGACGTGCTCACCTCGGCCGACTCGGACGAGACGGGCACCATCACCGTCTCCGACGTCTCGCTCAACGGCGGCACCAACAACGCCCCCTCGGGATCCTTCTCGGCTTCCAGCATCCCCTACAGCTACACCAACTACGGCGCCAGCAAGGTCAAGGCCAATGTCTACGGCACTGCCGGCCAGACTCTTTCCTTCTAAGGGTTTTTTTTTAGTTGACTGCTCGGGGTTGGTTGGGTGGTTTAGGAGAGTTGTGGTTTGGTATCTGACCAGTGAGTGACTGAGGAGCGAGGAGTGGTAATTGTTCGGATTGTTTTAGTAGTACATTATTATCTGTCTATATTCTTCCTTGATCGCTTCTTCCGGCTACACAGTCTCTGCAGGGGCTTGCCGAAGACGGTCTGTAAAAATTGAAGCGCGTTGGCCGAGCCTTTATGACATCTCTTGACATGACTTGTGATGTAAGCGAATACTACCAATACCAAACATGGATATTCTCGCCTATTTCACATGGATAACCGCCCCTGCATTTCGTCCATTGCCCAGTGCAGGTATCCGTAGATACGGTACGTATATATCTTGGGGTAAAAAAGAACAGGCCTCCTCACCACCTTGGCACTTTTTCCCACCATGACATGACATTTTTATTGCCTGCCATGGCCGACCAAAGAGGACATGATCTTCCCCCTCTGCGTCAAAACAAGAATTTAACTCCCCCGTCCTTCCCGCCTCTGGAGCCCCTTCTGCCTATGGTAGCCTGACGCATTGCCGCAGCCGTCTGTGATTGGCAGCCCGTCAGAAATCCCGAGATGGCTTCAGCGGTGGGACGACTGAATAAATACCCGGTGCTTGCAACGACGCTGGTGAGGCAGGTGCGGCCTTTTGCATCAGCGTCGCTCCTTCCTCTTCATCTTCACCATCGCCATCACCGCTTTTACCAACCTCGACTTCATTTCCGTCGCCACTGTCACTCTCAACACCAACACCAAACTCCATCTTCTTCCTCTCCCTCTCCCTCTCCATCTCCCCTCAAAATGTCATCATCATCCCCCCACAACGACGTCGACGCCTTCCACGCCGTCCTCTCCTCCAGCTCCCGGATCCTCGCCCTCTGCGGCGCCGGCCTCTCGGCCTCTTCCGGGCTCCCGACCTTCCGAGGTGCCGGCGGCCTCTGGCGCAACTACGACGCCACGTCGCTGGCCACGCCCACGGCCTTCCGCATCGACCCGGGCCTCGTCTGGCTCTTCTACGCATACCGCCGCCACATGTGCCTGCGCGTCGACCCGAACCCGGCTCACTACGCCTTGGCCGCCTTGGCTCAGAAGAATGAGGATTTCTTGTGCCTGACCCAGAATGTAGACAGTGAGTAACGTGTTTGCGACCGGCTGACCTACCTACCTACCTAGAGGGGTAACTATATCTAAATATCTCCAGACCTCTCCCAACGCGCAAACCACCCCGCCTCCCAGATGCGCACCCTCCACGGCTCCCTCTTCGACATCAAGTGCTCCAACGCCGCCTGCGACTGGATCCAGCGCGGCAACTTCGACGACCCCTTCTGCCCGGCCCTGGCCCCGGCCTCGCTCGACTTCCCCCCGGACCAGAAGAACCCGCTGCTGGACCCCTACCACCGCGTCGCCCACATCCCCGAGGACCAACTTCCCAAGTGTCCCTCGTGCGCCACCGGCCTGCAGCGTCCGGGCGTCGTCTGGTTCGGCGAGAACTTGGACCTGGACATGATGATGGGCGTCAACCAGTGGATTCGCACCGGCAGGCTGGACCTCATGTTCGTCATCGGGACGTCGGCCCTCGTCTACCCGGCCGCCGGGTACATCCAAAAGGCCAGGGCCGCCGGTGCCCGCGTCGTTGTTGTTAATCCTGATGCCGAGACCCCCGAGGAGCTGGCCAAGATTCAGGCCGGCGACTTCGCTTTTGGTCAGGACGCCGCCGAGTACTTGCCGCTGCTGCTGGAGCCCGTCATTGGCAAGTTGCCTGAGGAGCAGATGAGGCGAGTTGAGACTTCGGAATCGTGACGTGGACTATATACGAATTCTGTAGTCGATGTTGAGTATATACTGTAGGTAGATGTTTGTATAAAAATCATGAGCTGTAGATGACTGCCTGGACCCTCATGATGCAAGCAAGTCGACCCGGCCCACCGGCCCCACCATGACATGACGTCTCACCAAAATCGCCTCTGACAAAACAGATCTCTCCCACCTACACACACCTACGAATACGCACACCTCTGCGAAACACACACACCTGCACCTCCACGAAACACACACGCACGCACAACCCCAACCCCAATCACAAAATGCAGGGCTTCAACATGGGACGCTACGTCCCCCCCGACCTCGAGGGCACCACGACGGGCAACCGCCTCCACCACAAACACCCCCTCGGCGCCCGCGCCTCCAAGCTCGCGTCCCACGGCGCCCTCGTCGTGCGCTTCGAGCTCCCCTTCGCCATCTGGTGCGCCACCTGTCCGCGCCCGACCCTCATCGCCCAGGGCGTGCGCTTCAACGCCCGCAAGCGCCGCGTCGGAGCCTACCACTCGACTCCCCTCTGGGCCTTTCGCTTCCGCCACGCCGAGTGCGCGGGGGAGATCGAGGTGCGCACCGATCCGAGGAATACGGCGTATGTGGTTGTTGAGGGGGGTGTGAGGAGGGATGAGGGGGAGGGTAAGGTGCGCCATGGGGAGGAGGGGGAGGAGGGGGAGGAGAGGGTTTTGACGGATCAGGAGAGGGAGGTGCTGCGGAGTAATGCGTTTGCGAAACTGGAGAAGACGATACAGGATCGCGCGAGGTTGCGTACTGCTGCTGCGCGTCTGGATGATTTGGCTGAGGCGTCGTCGCGGCACTGGGACGATCCGTATGCGCAGAATCAGCGACTGCGGCGAACTTTTCGCGCCGAGCGGAAGCGCCGCGAGGGCGTGGCCGCGGCAGACGAGGACCTGCGCGATCGGATGAGTCTGGGGTTGGATGTGCTGTTGCCGGGCACGGAGGAGGACGGCCGACGGGCGGCTCTGGTGGATTTCGGACCGGAAGATGACGGGAAGGACGCCGCGCTGAAGAAGCCGCTGTTTGAGAGCGGACCGATGCCCAAGACGACGGCCAAGACGACGACTGCAACACTAAAATCGGCACGGGAGGCGGCGAGGAGAAAGGAATCGCTGGTTTCGGAGCTGGTTGGAAACACCCGCATGGCCAAGGACCCCTTTCTGCAACACGTCAAACACGGCGGCGGCGGCAACGGACACCAAGACAACGGACGACCATCCAGGTTCCCCGACGTCAAGAGGAGGCGAACGACACGGCATGAGCCGGTGCAGGAACCAGGGGAACCTGCAAAGGAACCCGGTACCTCAACCGGATTGGTCAACTACGATTCCGATTAATGAGAAACGAACTTTTCTTTATTGTCATCACGGCGTTGGATGGAAAAGCAATGATACCCGGCGAGTGATGCCATAGTCAACTTGCAAAATCAAACTGAAATTCAATCTTCTACCGCTCCGTCTTCTGCCAAGTTGGCGCAGAGGATAAACCGCGAGGCCTTGAACGTGCCCGCTCATTCAACCTCCGCTACCAACCCCTTCTCGCTATGTCCAGCCAACATGTGCCCATCGAGGTGCCAACGGGCAATGTCATATTCCTGGCACCTCCGCTCGGTTCTGCTAAAACAAAATACAATCCAACGCATCCCGGGACTGTCGCCCTCGTGGGGTTGCTGCAACTCCGTTTAAACATGGGCCCATGCCGTGCCCTGTCCCCATTACGCCGTGAGAAGTCGAAAAGGCCTTCATGTTGTATCAAGCAAAGTGTTACTACACGTCGTCCATTTGGCCCGCGGGCTCCTCGTCGTCGTCGCCGAAGCTGGCAACTGAAGAAAGGTCGTCGTCGTCCTCGCTCTCGGCGCCCGCCTCGTCTGCCGCATCCTTATTGGCATACTTCTGGACGTATTCTGGGCCGCGTCAGCACCTGCCACAAATCAACCACCGGTTTCTCCATACCCTTGACTTTGACGTCGTAACTCTTAGGTTCCCTGATCAAGAGAGCTGCTGCCTCGCCATTGAGAGGGTCGGTAGGGTTGGGGTATCGCAGAAGTTGCGGCAGAAACACCTCGAAAATATTGATCATATCGAACATTGGCGACCATGTCTGGTTGATCACGTCGAGGCAAACCGATCCCGACCTAGAAAGATCCTCTTCTCAGCATGTCTTCCGGTCGTGGCCTCGTCGCGACTCACAGCTCATCAATATTCGGGTGGAAAATTCGGTTAACGAATCCGATACTCGGGGACTTGTACGGGTATGTGTCGGGGAGCTCAACGTGGACTTTCCAGATGCCGCCTTCGAAGGGTGCTGCCAGGTGTCAGCGGACGAGCCAGCGGAAAGGGGCCTGTTGATACCGACTCTCTGCCGGGCCCTTGAAGCGGACGAAGAACTCTTGCCTGCAAAGAAGTGTCAGATGAGCTCGAACGACGGATCGGTTTCGGTGTCGGGGTTATGATACACTATGGCAAGCGGTTAGCATAATCGACATGACTTTGCGCCGAGGTAAAGCTTTACTGTTGTCGTTGACAAGAGTGACTTCGTAGTCGCTCATGAGCCTGCATCGGTTAGCACGTCGCCGGCGGGTTCGGAGCCACAGCATCCTACATCCTGCGGCATCATGTGTTAGCAAGTCAGACCACCACAACGAGCGCAGGGCGTCGAGCTGGGCGCATACTTCATGACCTAAATCAGAGACGACAGTCAGCATTGCGCGCCATCACGGAAGGCCTCTGTGGCATCGCCTCGACGTACATCAGTCTCAATCCTACGGCGTGGGCTGCTCATGATTGCGGGTGGTTGACGTCTTTTCGGGCAAGGGATGTGGGGTTGGAGAGTGGCGGTTATCCAAAGAAGTTGGGGGACCGGCAGGGGAAGGATAAAAAAGAGTTTAGAAGAAGCGGAAGAAGGGCGGACCGAGAGGGCGGATTGAAAAAACGGTGATCCAAGAGGTCCAGAGGGAGAACTGGAGGCTGAGTGAGGCAGGGCTGATGCGGCCGGTTTGCAGATTATGTTGGAGAAGAATACAAACAAGCAGGTGACGATGAGAATGGCCGGGTGTACTAACTCGGACGCAGTCCAGTCACAAAAGGTCACGAGGTGCCCAGTGTCATGGGAAAGAGCTACCCGACCAGCCAGAGCCAAAGTGGACGTGGACGGACGTGGACAATCGTGATAAGCCGCCCAGGTCTGGGGTCCGAAGAATTAGCGGCTGCTTTGGGGCGCCTTGACTTGCTGCTTGCTTGCATCGGAGCTTTCGGTTTTTTGCATCATCCATCAAAAGGCTCGTGTAAGTTGGGTACCGGTACCTATAGTACTCAAGAATGATGAATTCTTTCTTCCCTTGATGATTGATTTCCCACCGTTTACTTATTAACCTTTGACCATGGGAGATGCCGTCGTCATCCGGTCCCAAAACGCATAAAAAGCGTGGGCCATTCATATTCGCCGTGTATCGGTTTGAAACTCGAAACAATTACAAAGCAACGTCTCACGTCGATCGATCAGATGGCGTGTTTGGCCTATTCTGTTTCGACTTGACCAGGAGTTGCATTGCGCTTAAATAAGCCGAAAACTTAGTAGGCAGTGTCGATATTAAGCAGGCAAACGGTGCGACACTGTTCATACCGGTAGCTGCAGGTGGTATCTCAACCCTTTATTAGTCCGTGATGAACACCAGTCTTCAATGACAAACAGCTCTCCACCCATCCCTCATGCCTTGCCCGCCTTCAACGGCCGAACTGCCTCGGCTCCTCCTCCCCGGCCACACACGGCAGATTTTAGCACGGCAGCTCCAACATCTTGTCTGATGTAAGCCGAAAGCCTCCATTCCCGTCCACCAATACACCCGCCATTCACTCCTTACCCCTATGGAAAGTATTCGTACCCCTCGGCCCTTCGGACGCCGCTGCGTGCTAGTAAAGTCCGGTACGAATACGTGCCTCGGGCGGGACGTGGGGCACAATGGAAAAAACACCAACAAAAACCAGTGTCCCGCAAATTGGGGCAGCCAAAGGCAGGTACTCAATTCTACGATGTAGGAACCATCATGGCGAACTCATTTAAAAGCCCAGCCTGCCCCGTTCACGCGGGAAGTCCCAAGTTGAGCTCCTTTCTATATCACGAGTGATTTGAATGAGAACTGCGTGCTTTTTTTTCTCCTCTCCTTTTCTCCAAGCCTTGTCTCTTGTCTCGTCTCAACCCGCTGCCCCTGCAACTGCCTTCCATCAGTGATCAAAGACCTGACACCCAAAAGAACTTCACGTGCCACTCATTTGACAGCCTTGTTCAACCTTTGTGCCTCTCACACATTCGTTCCAAATGGCATCATCCTTCACAAGGTCGTGTACCTCCCTCCTGTTTCGGAGCACGCGACCCTCCCGGCCGGCCACATGGACCCTCGGCACCGCCACCCGGCCCCTCGCCGTGCCACACATCCGGCACAGCTCTCATTCTCCGATGGGCTCTCCACCCACCAACCAGCGCAAGAAGATCACCGTCGGGACCTTGCGGTCTATGCACCGTAAGGGAGAGCCCATTGGTGTTATCACCGCCCATGATTTTCCCAGCGCACACGTTGCCGACCACGCCGGCATGGATATTGTCCTCGTCGGCGACAGCTTGGCCATGGTCGCGTTAGGCATGGAGGATACCAGTGAAGTCTTGGTCGAAGAGATGCTCCTGCATTGTCGATCTGTTGCTCGGGCCACCAAGTCGGCCTTCACTGTAAGTGCCGACCATCGTGCCCAACAAGTCCCATACTGATTGGATTTAGGTTGGGGATTTGCCCATGGGAAGTTATGAGATTTCCCCCGAACAAGCTCTTGCGACTGCCATCCGTTTTGTCAAAGAAGGTCGCGTCCAAAGTGTCAAGCTCGAGGGCGGAAAGGAGATGGCTCCCACCATTCGCAAGATTACCACTGCTGGCATTCCCGTCCTCGGACACATCGGCTTGACGCCCCAACGCCAGAACGCCCTCGGCGGGTTTCGTGTTCAGGGGAAAACCTCCGACAGTGCTATGCGGATCCTCGAAGACGCTCTCGCAGTCCAGGAAGCGGGCTGCTTCGCCACAGTGGTCGAAGCCGTCCCTGCTGAAGTCGCGGCCCTCATCACAGAGAAGCTGTCCATCCCAACGATTGGCATCGGCGCTGGAAACGGCTGCTCGGGTCAGGTTCTCGTGCAGGTCGACATGAGTGGCAACTTTCCACCGGGAAGGTTCATCCCCAAGTTTGTCAAAAAGTACGGCGATGTGTGGGGTGAGAGCATGAAGGCCATCCAAGCCTACCGAGACGAGGTCAAGAGTCGAGCGTATCCCGGCCCAGAGCACACGTATCCCATTTCAGCGGAGGAGCTCGAGAGCTTCACCAAGGCAATCAAGAGTGCGTAATTATCCAGACGCCTGGCGATGACCGTATTAGATGTCGAAGTGGTTGGTATAGCAGCAGGGAGTTGGAATGCGAGCGGGCGGTTTCTTTGTTCTTTTAGGTCTGCGACCAAGTGCACATGATGGATTTGCTGAGCAGTCGGAGTTGGGTGTCAGGCGGAGCAAAATATCCTCCTTTCGTTATATCTTAGCATCATTTCAATGACAAACACCCCCATCGAGCATGGTTATAGCTCATCCGAAGGCTGGAGTCAAAGAATAAGCAACAATCAGCTGCCCATGGGCGTTCTTGAAGCACTGCGACACCAAGTCAGCTACCTGCCATCCTTAACGAGAACGTGGAACATACCTGGTGCAAATTGCCCACCACCTCATCCAACGACGGCGCAAACGAGCTATTCACGTACAGAAACACGCTGTCCGTATCCTTGCACCGCAACTTCCGCCTCAGATACCTCACCACCTCTTCAAACTTGCGCACCGCCGTGATCTTACACAGGTCCTGGGCGAGCGACGGGGCCGACCCGACGGGCTTGAAGCGCACCACGACCTTTTCCACGGCGAATCCTCCGGCCGTGGCCAGCGCCGCGCTCGCGTCCCGCGGGAGATCGGCGAGCACGACTGAGGCCGACATGGTCAGCGGGAGGTCGGGCGACGCCGTGCGGCTGCCGGAGTCGACTTCTGCTTCGGCGTCTGGTGGGGATGGCGAGGTTGGGGAGACATGTTGCGGTGGAAGATGGTCCGACATTGCTTTTCTTCTTCTTCTGGGGAAATAAAGTGGGAAGCAAGAATGGGAGGGCTTGGCGCGAGGCGAAAGCGTTCTTTTTGAGATGGAAACGAGTGACGATGGATGACATGTAGAAGTTGAATCAGCTGCCTGGTGGAGGTTGGTGGTCTCTTGCCTGAGGCTGGGACGGGTTGTGCATGACAGTGCACGATGGACAGTGCGTGTCAACTAGCGTACTGTAATGATCTTCATCGTGCCTGCTTCTTGTAAACTTCAACTGCATTCACATTCCATCCTCTTCCAATTATTGGTTTGAATCAAACATCCCTCATAATCATCCTGCAAATCAGCTAGCCAAGTCACCAATGTGGCAATCATCACTGAAAGCGCAATCATATCTATATGATCGTTCATTAATCATGAGGTGAGATGTCTCTTCCTCTCTATACCCTTATGCTTCTGATACGATACATCTACTCTACCACCATTTTAGATCTTTCCCATCAGTTTACAGAGCTCTTCAAACTCTGCCGGGGTCCGAGGCGCCCCCCGCGACACGTCAATTCCCCCCATGACCATGTCCATCAAATCGCTCTTCAAGCTCTCGTACACGATGCTGACCCAGCTTCCTATCGTCTTCTTATTCTCCGTCGGCAGCCCCTTGTGCGCGTTGTACAGAGGGTCGTCGTCGATACCGCACTGCGTCGGCACCCCCAGCTTCGACCGAACCCAGGTGTACAGCTGAGCCGGGCCGTCGCCGAGCATTGTAGCCACGTCCACGGGGCGAATGGCCGTGTTGGGATAGAAGGTGGTTGATGCAAGTTCAACGACTGCCTTATGAAGTGTCTTTTTGAAGACTGCAAGGCTAGAGATGGAGCACTCAACGCCGTGGGTGGCCAGGAACTGCGTGGCAGGCGCCATGCCAGCGTCCACGGCGGGCTCAATGCGGTTCTTCCAGCAGCCAGCATTGTTGTTATACCACGCCAGCTCGAACGCGGGAAAGATGGCCTCGGCAAGCCTTTCGGCTTGTACCTCGGTCACCCCAAACGCGTGGAACGGTCCGTTCTCGGTCGTATCCTTCAAAACTCGCTCTCGCAGCGCATTCAGGAACAACAGGTGAGAAGCCCGAAGATCAACGGCTTGGCACGACACATAGATGTGGCAAGCACACATGTGGGCGACCAAATCTACCGCCTCCATGGTACGGCGAGCCGAAAGCAGGGCGAGGGAATTGATGCCCTGGTTGTGCATCTCTGCAGACATGACGTGGGCAGAGACGGGATGGGCCAGAGCAGCCAGTTCCGACATGTAAGCCGCCATGTTGACATCGATGCCCTTCATGGTGAAGTTCTCCTTGTCGCTGACGTTGAGGTTGGCCTCGAGGCCGTTGTTCGTCGAGGGATGGATCATCTCGCTGACTTGGGAAAAGAGCATGCGCCCAATCATCTGAAGGGCCAGTCGCGTCTTGTCCATGGCGGATGTGACGACGACGGCCTGGAAGTTGCCTCCCGAGTACACTTCTCCAACCGCCCTTCCATTCTCCTCGGATGCGTCGACCAGGGGGTTGTCTGATGTGGAATTCAGCTCGACCGAGATCTGGCGCTGAGCGAGAAGGAGATCCTCTAGATAGGGGCCAATCCATTGCGGGCTCGTTCTCGTGGAGTATCGATCCTGCCAAAGCCCTTCGCCCGTCCTCTTTCGATCGTCCAGTCCGCCAACGACAAACTTGGATCCTCTCAGGAAACTCCGGATGTTGGCCGCGGCCTCTATTTGACCCGGATGCGGTCGCACGGCATGGATAAAGGGGGTGGACCATTCAACGTTGCCCGCCATACCCTCGGCAGCAAAAGCCGTCAACATCTGGGCGAGGACGGCGAGCTGCTGCGAATCATGGAGCACCAGGCTCGCAAGAGACACGGACGGCGCCGTGCCATTGATGAGACCCAGCCCTTCCTTGGGGCCGAGACCGCTGGTAGAGATACCGCTGCTCTTGAGCGCCTCCGGAGAAGGTACCACCTTTGCCGCCGCGCCACGGCCGACTTGCACAAACACGTCCGGGTTCCCAGTCACGGCACCGGCAATGTAAGACAAGGGCATGAGGTCTCCCGACGCCGAGATGGTTCCCCGGAGCGGGACCATGGGGGTGATGTCGTGGTGCAGCAACTTCACCAGTCTCTGGAGCACCTCGAGTCGGACGGCACTCTGGCCGCGCAGGTTCTGGTTTGCACGGGCGAGGATGGCGCCCCGAATCCACTCGGGAGGCATCACATGAGAGGGCTCACGTTCCGAGTTGGTCCCCGGAGCCTTGTCGAGGGACGTGATGATGGCGCTCTGGGTGTGCTGCAAAAGACCAATTTGCGTCTCAGCCCAGTCGTCGGTGCGGACATCGGCACTACCTCCGAAACCAGTGTTAACTCCGTACACGACGTACTGCTTGGACAAGTAGTTGTGGAGGGCATCGACGCTCAGCGCAATGCGACGAGCCAGCTCTTGGTCCTGGCTGATGTTGGGCTTGGCACCATGACGAGCGACGGCGACGAGCGATGAGATGTCGAGACTGTTCCCGTCCAGAACGATGGCAGTCTTGCCTTGTCTGATATCCCGGAGGCGACGCCACAGGTCCAGCGTCGATGCCACGTGGGCGTGTGTCTCGAAGCCATTTGCTGCTCCATTGGGAGAAGTGAAGGAGGAATTGCGAACCCGCATGTTGGCTGTGGGAATGCGGAGTGAATTGGGAATGACCGCCGGCAGTCAATTGCTTGAACTTGGTGCAAAGGGACTAAAGGGGGAGCGCAGCAGAGACCTTCGAGCTCGCTGATGGATGTCTTCGAGGAGCTGTGCGTGAAACCACTCAAGCTTTCCAGGAGAAGAAGGGAAAGAGAAGAGGAGGGCAAGAAAGGGAAAGGGGGACAAGAATCGAATGAGAGTGGGATCCCTTTGAGTTGTTGAAGACAACAGATGAGCAAGTCGAAAATGTCAAAATATACACGACGAGGAAGGAGAAGAGAAGAGCCTCAAGGCGGTGAGAACTTAGGGACTTGGGTACATAGTACGTATCCGTACTCCCAATGAACGGAAGAAGGAACGGCATCGATTGGCGCGGGCGGTCGCCCGTCACACCGTCCGTCACACAACCGCGCCGGCGTGAGTGTAATAAATTGACTAAGTCTAAGTCTCTCTCTCTCTCCCCTCCGTCACCGGCCCTCTCCCTTTCTCCGTGGCCGGGAACCAACGGAACCACAAAGATTTTCACCCGTGGCGAGGACTCGTCATTGAAGCTCAATGCCGTTTCTAGAGTTCAGCCTGGGAAGGAATTGGCTACCAATCTGCTCGGTAAGCGTCTGGTGAATATCTGGTGGGCATATTCACTTGCTTCACCGAGCCATATGAAAAGAAGAACTTCACGTTCAATCACCAAGATGATGACGACGCCTCATCCACAATGAAATAGCTAAACCAAAGTGCCATCCAATAAACAAATCTTTTCCTCTCCAATCCAAGAACGAAGCTAGTCAAGGGCGCCAGGTACGCCACATGCAACGCTCCCGACCTACGGATACATACGAAATGCTGTTACTTAGATCAGCAGGTACACTGCATCTCACTCATCTCGGATATGAATCAGCAGAACTTCATGCAAGACCATCTCTAACAAGAACTCGAGCAACACGCGCACAAGAGCCAAGTCCCCAATCCCGACGCTGCATGACCAAACCTTCTCCCTTCAAACCACCGACCATAAGCGCCAGTCCCGCGTCCTGCATTCCCCCTAATGCACGGCCTTCGTCAGCAATGTCTCACGAGCCCCTCCTGAGCAAAGTGCACATCCGGCTTGGATGAGTAAGGTGAGACATCCAAATGCAACCTACGCGTTCACCACTCTACGCGAAAGCACATGATCTCACGCCACGGGAACCGACCGGCTTAATTAGCCTCTTTGTTCAAAAAGTCTTCATGATTGTAACATGTATGGTACATATGCATGACCTAACCGCATATCTACGTCAATCGACCATCGCGTCGCTTGGGCGAAAACCGTCTCTCTATCGCCTTTCCCTCCCTTCGTATCCCGAACCTCGCCGCCCACCGTCCCAGTATCGCCTCAGACCTTGAACCATGCAATTCCATGCTGAACCTCGTTTCTTGTTATGCTTGTTTGAATGGACCACGACAAACGCCCCGTCTAACGTATGCAGCTTGAGAGCTTAAAGAGCGAGAAGAAAGCACAAAGAGAAGAAAAGGAAAAGGGTGCCAAACCATGCCGCTAGACGCCGTCGCATGCAGTTCATGTAGTTGGAAACGAAAAGAAGGGAGAAAAAGACAAAAAAGGAAAAGGATTAATCATCGTAAAAACGAAAGACCGCTCGGGAGATTGCGTCCATCAAACCGCTGTGTAACCAAGCCACAAAGTAAGAGTCTGTTGTTGAATGCGCAAATAGAGCTGAAGATGAGTCTCTCTCCTCGAGAGGGGCCTGATGTCGTGGGTTCATGGGGCTGCTGATGGAATTCATGCCAAGGCCCGAGCAGATGCAGTCGGGACCAGTGTTGCATTATGGGATCGTGTAGATATCACGGCCTGTCGTAGCGCGTGTTTGTTTGTTCGTGGGTATGGACGTCTCAGTACCATCCCTGATCGTCGTCATCCGTGTTGGAAAACTTGGGCATTCGCTTCAACTGAGATAGCAGAGAGTCCAACTCTGTCCAGTTGTCGTCGCTGTCGGCAAACCGTCGATGTTTTCTCGTCGCGATGTGCTGGAACATGTTAGCACAAGCTGAAATCACTGCAATCAAGAAAGCTCACCTCGTCGAAATCCCTAAACTTGTCCTGGCAGTTCTCGCAATAGCCAGGCTTGAGATCCTTTTTGCTCTTCAACGGTTGCGAGTGCGCTTTCCGTTCCCTGCTCTCCATCGCCTTTTGGCTCTCTTCCTCCTGGACTTCGGCAGGGCGCGAAGTATGTCGACCCATCGTCGTCGATCTGCTAGATGCGACTTCCATCGACACCTCGGCGAGCCGCCGTGAGCTGACGTCGTGTGACGTAGGCGTCGCCTTCTGCAGCACCTTGCGCTGGAGGCCATGGATCTCCTTGCTGGTCCCGGCCTTTGCTCCATTGACCCCTGACGTGGAGGAGATCATCTGCGATCGAATAGCTGAGGTAATGTTGGATGGTTGCACACCTGACGCCACAGGTTCGCCAGCGAGGAAGCGGGCGGTGCCAGTAGCACGGCTGGTAAAGGCATTCTGTGCTCGACCGTCTGTCTGTTTCGAGAGCGTGGCCTTGGCCGGATTGAAAATCTCCGTTGGGGTCACGGCGCGGGCCCTGTTATGCCCGCCCTCCATTTCCGTCAAAGATCGCTTTCCCGTCACCGGCTTTGGCACTGGGATCTGTGGGGGCTTGAGGACAGGAACAGTCTCTTCCCGCTTAGCCTCTGCTCGCTTGGCCTCTTCTCGCTTTGCGGCGCGAGCCTTTTCTTGCTCTCGCTGTCGGCGGTATTCCTTCTCTGCACCATCGTTATCCTCCACAAAGGGGCAACGGCCGTTGCCAACGCTTCGAAACTGAGGCCATTCCCCATCGGCCTTGTTGGCCACCTTGGAGTACTCCCGAACCATGATGGGCTTTTGCTTCTCATCCATGTCCCAGATATAAATGTAAGGTCCCTTGAAATAGCATAGTTCGCGGTTGACAGCAGTCGGGTCGCGGTCTGAGGGCCCGTTCAGACGCTCGTTGTGCAGCAGCTGGAGGAGATTGGGCTCGTGGGAGCCCTTGGACGTCCCGTAATGCCGGGCGCTCGTTGTCCTTGAGCTGTACGTGCTGTGACCCATTTCTGACTCGAGGAGAACCGACAACATATTTTGGAACTTGTCCAAAGACCAGATCTTCTTTCCCATCTCACGGGCCTTGTGAAGGACATCGTTGTTCCTTGGCTTGTTCCGCTTCGTGGGGTCATCGAGCTGCTGTGATCTCGATGGACCGTTTCGGAAATCGAACAGGAGTCTTCGACGAGCCTCCCCTGTTCGGTCCAACAGAGAAGGGTTGATGGTTTGGGGCTGTTCCTCGGGCTCGGGCTCGTCATGGTGCTGTGACTGGCCAGGCGTGTGGTCAGTATCGGACTGAGAGGCCTCGGGAGGGATCGATCGGGTGGTGACGACGTGGGTAACGGCGATGGAAAAGAAGGGTTCCTGGCGCTACGGGGGTTGTCAGCAACAATGCAACCAAAAAACACGGAGAGCCTGTGACTTACAGCACCCAGATAGGTGACTCTCTTGGTTAGTCTCGCCCGGATATCATCGGGGATACTCTCAAAGTAGAAGACCATCTTGGGAAACTTAGCCCGATGGTGCTTCTTCCACATCTCCTTCTCAACATCGACATCCTGAGCGTTCTTGGGTGTCGTGGCGGCCCTCGACGAGCGTTCTTTCGTCGGGGCACGCGTCGACGCCCGCTGCACCAGGACTCGGTCGCGGGTCGGTCGAGTGGGCGACCTCACGGCACGCTGGGCGCCATTGTCGAGAAGCTGCTTCTTCAGCGGCGGAGGCTGGCCGTAGGGTTCCTCGCGCTGCAGGTTGGCGTAAGAGCGTTTCGACTTTGCGTAGGCAGCCAGGGTGGAAGCACCTCGCAGGGGCGAATTGGCGACATTGGGGTTGTTTGTCAGCGGGCCCCGTCTCGAGGACATGGCCGAGATGGGAGCAGGCGTGGGCGATAGAGATATGGTTGCCATAAAACTTAGGCCGTCAACATGCTCCGAGGACGACGAAGATGGGCGGACAGAGTTGTTGTTCGGTTTTTTGGTGTGCGGAGGAGTCAGAGAGAAGTTAACGGGGGGAGGGGCTGGGGGGCGAGGAGGAGGAGGAGCAGGTGGTGCAGTTCAAGCACGCGACGCGGAGGGTCCGACACGTCTGGGTTTTTTTTTCTGAACGAGGTGGCAGCGAGGGAAATAAAGGCTCGGCGAGGAGGCTACCAAGACATGTGTCGGCAGATGAGAGACAATGGACGGGCGGGAGGAAGAAGGAGGGAAAAAGAGTGAAGAGTGAATGGAAGCGAGAGTCGAAAAGCAAAAGTCGCCTTTTCAGAGTCGAGGATGGGATGCAGTGCAGAGAAGAGGAAACAAGCAGCCAGGACCGTATGTTTTTGTGTGGTGGTCAAGGCTGCCGGTTGGTTGGACAGTTGGACTCGATGGTTCTTCAGCGGTCCCAGGGCCAGCGTCTCCAGCGCTTCAGGGCCCGGGGCTCTTCCCTCAGCAGGTGCTCTCCACTGCTCTCCCAGCGCGCTTGGCCACCAAACTCGCGGCCACTAAATTGCTGCCCACAACACCGCTATGCCCGCTTCGGCCGTCCTTCGCCAAAAACATGCACGGGCCCGCGCGGCTGCCACCAGCAACCACTTGGTTACCAAGGTCTTGGTAGGGTCCCTGGCGCCGTAAACAAAGGGCAAGAGGGAACGAAAACAACTGAAACTGGGTCTTGCTTCCGAAAACTGGTCAGCATGCGACTCTGCTAATTAAAGTCGTGAGGGGGGCCGACAAAGAGAGTGGAGGAGGGGAGGAGAGGGGAGGGGGCAACCAGAAAAGAAACAAAGAGAAAGATAGGTGAGGTGCTGTACCACACGTATCTATCTGTACGGATAGGTACGGATACTGACTGCACTCTATCCCGACCGTCCACAGCCTCGTTGTTACAGTGCCGACATCATCATATCAACAACCTTGTTATGATACCTACGAATACTTACCTACATACCCTATCCTCGTATCGTCTCCCGGCTCCCCCCCCTCAGCCCATCTCCTCACTACTGCACCTCATCTTCGTCAGCCCGTCCTCACCGCATCATGCTTCCCCGTATATCGGGACAAAACAGAAGAAAGCACGTCGACGTGGTGCCTCTAAAGCGACGGCCCGCCGAGATGGCTGCATCTTGTATGACCGTCCTTTGCTTTCTCGCCCATGCCCGTCATCTCGCCCGCTCCACGCAGCTATGACGCGCTTTCTCCCCTCCTCCCCGTGTTTGGTCAATTGCTTGTTGACTCGGCCAGCCCCAGCGGCCACAAGAGGCCAACCCTAGCGGCCCTGGTTGTTATTGTTGTTGATGTTGTTGTTGTTGTTGTATGGATTCGTACCCTGGACCGTCCGTCTTTTTTTCCCCTCTCCTCCACTCGCAAGTGAATAGTCCGAGCTTTTCGTAGCCTCGGCCGCCCACCGCCAATTGCAGCCATTCCTAGCAAACACGGCTAAACCTGCCCACCATCCTTGGATAGCCGCATTCCGAAAGTGCATGCAACTTCACCACTGCCGCCCATCTTGCCCAATTGCGCATGCAAGGGACCATATCAAACCTCTGTTGCAGCATTGAGTAGCGTACGTGCCCTCTCGACCTCCCGCCACTCGTTCTTCACCTCCTACATGCGTCTTCTCTCCCAAACTATCCTTATCACGATGGATTTTCTGTCTCTGACCTCGGATTCCTGTAGACGTCATCCCGCGTCCTCTCTAATATGAAGGTCCCCCGAGCGCCGTTCCGGGCCCTCGAACCTCAATTGCACCTCCCGCTCCGACATGTAGTTCCTCGACGAACCGCCGCGACACCCACCACGGCGCGGAACTTCCCTCCTCGCCTCCGCCAACCACTCCCCTACGCCCAGCGTCGCTGCTACGCCAGCGTCTCGGCGGCAGACCTCCGCTTCGGCCAGCCCGTCTACGAAACGCACCCTCACATGCTCAGGCCCGGCGAACGTTTGTCCTCCTCCTCCGCCCGGCCGCAATGGCTCAACCTGCTGACCTCGCGCCCCCCCATAAAGTCACGCCCGGCATCACGGCCCAGGAGTACGCCGACCGCCGCGCCGCCCTCGCCCACGCCATGAGTGACGGCGGCGTCGCCGTGCTCAACGCCGCGTCCCTCCAGTATAAGTCGGGCGCCGTCTTCCACCCGTACCGCCAAGAGTCCAACTTCCTCTACCTCACCGGCTGGCAGGTGGGCGACGCCATCGCCGTCATCCACAAGACGGGGCCCGAATTGGGCGACTACATCTTCCGCCTCTTCGTCAAGCCCAAGAACCCGCGCGAGGAGCAGTGGTCCGGCTACCGCAACGGCGTCGAGGCCGCCCGCGACGTCTTCAACGCCGACGAGGCCCACCCCTTTGACCAGGCCGAGGCCATGCTCCCCAAGCTGCTCGAGTCGGCCAAGCTCATCTACGCCGACTTCCCGCCGTCCCGGGGCAACAGCAGCAACCCGTCCAGCTGGCTGTGGCGCTTCTTCTCCGGCCGCGACTCCAGGCCCAGCCGCACCCCGCTCTACTCCGTCATGAACAAGCTCCGCGTCGTCAAGAGTCCCGCCGAGGTGGCCAACATGCGCCTAGCCGGCCAGATCTCCGGGCGCGTCATCACCGACGCCATGCGCCGGCCGTGGCAGCGCGAGAGGGACCTGCACGCCTTCCTCGACTACCAATTCATCGTCAACGGCTGCGACGGCCCCGCCTACATCCCCGTGGTGGCGGGCGGCGACCGCGCAAACTGCATCCACTACACGGTCAACAACAGCACGTTCAACGAGGGCGAGTTCATCCTCATCGACGCCGGCGGCGAGCACGGCACCTACATCACCGACATCTCGCGCACGTGGCCCGCCTCGGGTAAGTTCACCCCGGCCCAGCGCGACCTCTACGAAGCCGTGCTCAAGGTCCAGCGCAGCAGCATCTCGCTCTGCCGCGAGAGCGCCCGCCTCTCCCTCGAGGACATCCACAACGTCACCGCCCGCGGCCTCGTCGACCAGCTGCGCGCCATCGGCTTCGACGTCTCCACCAACACCATCGACCAGCTGTTCCCACACCACGTCGGCCACTACATCGGCCTCGACGTGCACGACTGCCCCGGCTTCAGCCGCCGCGAGATCCTTCGCCGCGGCCACTGCGTCACCATCGAGCCGGGCGTCTACGTCCCCAGCGACGACCGGTGGCCAAAGGCCTTCCGCGGCATGGGCGTGCGCATCGAGGACAGCGTGTGCGTCGACGACGATTCGCCCTACATTCTATCCACCGAGGCCGTGAAGGAAGTGGTGGACATTGAAGCCCTGCGGGACTGATACCAAAAAGAAAGACGAATAGACGAATAGACACAAAGACAACGACCTTATGTACAACATTGTAAGAAAAACAAAATAAGGAATAAGGGGGGTAAGATATCATGACGGAGCAAAACCGCGACCCATTGTATATTCTTCTTCTTTTTGGTAACATCGCTGTTTCGTTGCCTCATCATGAATTCATGACGTACGTGCTCTTTCTTTCTTCCTTTCATGACTCCCAACGCAAACGAGAGTGAGACAAAAACCACTCCATGACCAAAGCCCAAACCTTTTCCAGGTGATGCCGCCCAATCATAGACTCTTGTATAGCTCGTCATTCGCAAAGTCATCCCCCCCCAGGGTGCCGTCGTTGGTGGCCCTCACCTGAAGACCGATCCGGTATTGAAACCCTTTCCCCTCGGATACGTCGTGAAACACAAACCCTCGCTTCTAATAAAACAAAAAACAGCCCATATAACGTCTCATCGCCTCTTGCTCTATTTATGCACGCAAGGATGGGGGTTCCCGTCTGAAAAAAAGCCCCGAATGCCACCAGAAACAGAAAAAAAAATAAAGGCGCGAAATGCGTAGCACTTCTCGAGACAAGCTGCGAAATATAAAGCCAAATGCGACAAAGAAAAAGACTGATAACCAACAAGTATGTACGGAGCGAGCAGGATGAGCAGTGTTTGGATGGCACGAGTCATCTCCGGGGTATATTTATACACAATCCCAAGCAACCCTGGAACAGGACGTCGTCTACTTCAACAGAATCCTCTGGGGTCGAAGAGTGTTCTGCTGTGGTTGGGCATGAGGAACGGCTGTCGGGCCGAAGCACTGAGCAACTGCTCAAACGCCTGTAGTCGCCTTGCCAGCTCTTGATGTTCCTTCAAAATCGCCTTATTCCGACGTTCTAGGTATTGGATGTATTCGGTAGCCTTCGTGAGAACGGTCCCCTGGAAAAGACTGTCAGTCGTCGCGAACCGCGAGTTGGGCGGGGTAGTAGTGAAATACTGACCTTGCTCACTTTGGGGGCTCTTTGAGGATTTGAACTTTCTTCTTCGTCTTCGCCATCCTCGGGTATGGATTTGAGAGCTGGCACCGCGTCGCGCAGCTCTGCAATCTTGTCCTTGAGATTTGTTCTGTATTTCCGCTCAATGTCGTTATGAGCTGTTCGATCGCCCGACTTGGCCTTGTCCTTGCCCTTGTCTGTCATGCCCGTGTTTGTGCGCTGGAGCTGTGGCCGGGAGGAACTCAGCGCAGAGGCGCTGCCGCCATCGTTGGACGAAGTTTCGCGCTTGATGTCTGCGCCAGTCACCGTCTTGGAGCTGTCGGCGGGCGTCGGGGTTTGACTTGGATCCTGGCCTCCGAGAATGGAATCTATACTGGCGTTAAACTCTGGTGGCAAGCCGGTTCCCAGACCAGCGCCGAATCCGAGACCAAAACCACTTGGGGGCATGAAACTGGCTGGAGTGCGACCAGTGTTCATGGCGATGGCGAGAAGTCTTCGCTGTTCCTCGTTGCTCAGGACCTGATTAACTTGAGAGCCAACTCCAGGCATGGCCGGGTGATATCCTGCTGGCATGCCTCCAGGGCTTTCAAGACCAAAATTCGGTTCCATCCGCAGACCGGGCTCGGGCTTCTCCCAACTAAGGGGCGTAGAATAGAGGCCCTCTCGAGGAGGAACCTCTGGTGGGGGCATCGAGTCAATCTTGGCCAGATGCTCCTCTAGGTTAATTGAGTCGAGTCCCTCCTCGTCGTCCGACAGAGCATTGTCGAGGGCATTGTCATCAAAGAAGTCGGTGCCCTTAAACGGGGGCGCCGACGCATAAATATTGGTTCCCAGACCTGGTGTTGTCGAGTTGGATATGTAGCTGGGTCTTTTCGCGGAAGTTGATCAGCGCTAAAGGTCGCGGAGTAAAATGAAAGTGGTACGAACCGGCTCGAATTCATCATGTCATAACGCTTCGAAAAATCAATCTCAAAGCTACCTGTCCTGTCGGCCTCCTCATCGTCGAACTGAATCCAGTAATCAAGCGACTCCAGGGCGGAATCGGTGTCGACCTTGGTGCGCTTCCGATCGTGCGCGTCCTTTTTTCGTTGGTGGGATCGCGGGTGGCCTCGGGTGGGTAGAACGGTCTTGTGTTGTGTGTATGGTGAGGGCATGGGCGCCTGGGTGAAGGATAAATCGGTCGGGGCGGTCGAAGAGTTGTCGAAGGAGTTCATGGTGTTTCCCGATGGCGCAGATGTCCGCTCAGAAGACATGGCCATCTCGCCGTCCATGCTCATTTGGCGCCATGACGAAGGGTCTTGCTGCTGCGACGGTCCCGCGCCGGAAGAAGCTTCGGCATTCTGGTCGACGGGGTTCAGCGTCTGGTTGTTGGGAACCGAAAAGAAACTGAGGAGATTGGGATCCATCGCCAACACGGTATCCCCAAGCCTACGGAGGCCCGAACAGATGTCGAGGACGGGGGGATCTCGTGTTAGCGGCCCAGACACGGGTCACGCCGGCTCAATTCGCGAAAGGTCGACAACGACGAGGCGACGGGAAGGCGGCGGGAGGTGATTGCCTCGACGGAGCTGCTAGCTCATTCGGGAGAGGGACTCGAAGCGATCGGGTGAGGCGTCGCGACGGCGATGAGGGCGTTGAGGGAGTTTGTTGGAGTCGACGGGAAGGGTTCGGGAGCCGAGCCGTCGGTGATTGTCGTCAAGAAGGTCGGCGGGACCAGCAGCGTCGGCCGGGTCGAGGTATTTGGCGTCGGAAAGCTGAAAGGTAGAGGTACGGCGGGTGCTGGGCTGCTGACGGGAGAACAGACGGACGGGGGAGGAGATGGGGAGAGACGAGAAGACGGAACAGCGAGGTGGGGTGTCTTCGTCGCTAAGATTGAAGGTAGATCTGGATAGGAAGGTTTAACCTTTGGGGACGCGAGACGGCAGGTGAGAGAGCAAAGGCAGCCGAAAAAATTTGGGCTCTGGCAACGGCGAAGAGCAGCAGCGTCGGAGCGGCGAAAATTGATGAGGCCGGCAAGGTTGGGCCAGAACCACGGGATTCTCAGAGGGTGAAGGGTTTTACAGCAGTATCACTGAGATCAGTCGACAGGACGACGGGGGGGTGGGTGACCGGGGGTGGTGGGCGAGAAGGGTTAGGGACAGGATTTGGGATTGCGGCTCCCCAATTCGCAGGAGGCAAGATGCGAGACGCGGGGGACAGGGAACGGGGAGAGGAAAGAGGAAAGACGGAGAGTGGCGAGCAGACGGCCAAGTCGTGGTGGTAAGGGATGTTATTCGCAGCGAGGTGAAAGGTGAGGAAGATGGCCGGCCTGTCCGCTCCGTGTTCTGTGTGTTTGTTGTACGAATCGCCAAGGGACTGCCCAAGGCAAGACAAGGCAAGGCAAGGCCAGACAAGGGTATTGTGCGTGTGGGCAGGGCGCGTGTTTGCCGAGTTGAAGGTTTTTTTTTTTTTTTT